>QYTT01087736.1:25779-37503 GCA_006980735.1 Dasypogon diadema | reverse complement strand
TTTATCAATAAAATAAATTGTGTTTGTTAACAACGAATAAAAACTAAAATTTTCTAAAAAACCAACAGGCAACGCTTGATTTTTTGTCACAATTAGTTTATTTTACAGCAAAAAAGTTTTACTCTGTTTTCGTCGAGTATACTCGTCATCGCTGAAAAATAATTAAGCAGGCAGAAAAAGTTTTTCGAAACAAAATTAAATAGTTAAAGGGTTAACTATAAATGGAAATAAAGTCAATTAATTTTTTTCTCATCGAAATAGAAAATAAATTCAATTGATGTGATTTCTCACCGTTTTATACATAGAAGAGCTACGAACCTTATGTCCTTGAAAAATTATCGTTTTTATCGATTTCTCCGGAACTCGCATAGCTATCGAGTTCATTCCTTTTTGAATTCATGCCAAACAAGCAGACAGATAGACAGACAGGCAGAAGACAAAAATTCTACAAACAGCTGTTTAGGTGTAGATATCCTTTATAGTAGCGAATAGGCGTAGACATAGGCTTTTATTGCGAAATCAATGAAAGACACTTCAACGTTGTTTACGGTGACGTATAATAAATTCTACGGAAATAAAGTCAATTGACTGTATTTTCCAAAAAAATGGAAATAAAGTCATTTGATTATATTTCCTAATTACAATGTAAGTCAAGTAAATTTTGGAATTAATGTCAACTGATCTTAATTCCCTGGAGGAATTGACTTTAATTCCCTAGAGGATGGATATAAAGTGCTTCAATTATTTAAAAATTTTATTATAATTTGAACGTTGCATAGTTCCATTAATTAGAACAAGTTTTCCAAGTCAGGAGTTCGAAAATACAGTCATTTTTCACCTCCAAGATGAGGCAAATCCTTATCAGACTTGAGACTATAAAGGACGAAAAAGTTGTTACTTAGTAAACGCAAGTTCACCAAGCCAAGAGTTCTAAAGTGTAGTCATTTTTCACCTCGAGGATGAGCAAGGTACTTTTCAGAGCCATAAACGAAAAAGGTGCTATTCTGTAAACGCGAATTTTACAAATCAGAAGTTCGAAAGTGCATCATTTTTCGCCTCCAAGATGAGAAAGATACTTTTCAGGACTTAATTAACATTATTTCAAAAACGGACGAAAAAAGTGCTATTTAGAAAACCTAGAAATGTATTTAGTTTTGATTTTTTCCATTCTCTTTTGGAAATAATGCCAATTATAAATGGAAATAAAGTCAATCGGTTTTTCTATTTTAGTTTTTTTTTATAACTATTTATTTTTATCACTGACATGCATATTGACAAATGGGGCCACAATTCATTTTTGACAACACACAGCGCTCCCGTGCTGTGCAGATATAAAATTTTCCATACGCCGTAAGTGAAATTCGAATTATTTTAATTATTTTTTTTCTGATAAAACCTATCTCAAACTCAGAATCAATGAAGTGGATGAAACAGCATTACTTTAAATAGCCAATTACCAACCTCTTTTTCCTTCAATTACTAGAGGCACTCATATGCTAATTATGTTTTCAGAATATAATATGTTAATCCAACAGAAAAGATTGTTACCAGTGGAAAAGTAAAAAAAATGAATGGAATTACGTATACAGTGAGCAAGCAGCTTTAAATTACTCCACAATCTTAAGTAAATAATTACACGACTTGAAACAAAACTCACACAGCGGCTAAATTCATTTGATTTTAAAAAGTACCTTTTAATTCTAATTTAACACCTACGTTTCCTCAACCCCGTACAGATTTACTAAATGTTAAATTATAGTAGTAATAGCAAGAAATAAATACCTTCAAACAACTTGAGCTCAGTCGACAATGCTGATAAAAATCGGTTGCAGTCAAGTAAACATTGCAAGACACTCACTGGATCGTAGCTCATTGGCATACAACTTCAACAGAGTCAATATCACCACGCGCTGTTATTAAATACGAATCTGCTATCAAATACTCAGTAGAATCTGGGCACTTGCGTAAACTTGGTTCATTGACATCCAAACTTTCTCTAATGCTAAAAAAAATCACAATAAATAAACGGAATAAAATTCAACCACACAATTTACTCGAAAAGTGCTTCACTTCGAGCGCACGCTTAGTCACTAATAGAATAAGGCGGCGGCAGCGGCGCAAACTGCGATGATCTAGTAAAAGTCTGCGGCAGACAGTCGGCCTTTAATTTAGTCTGGAAGCGGACTATCACCCGAATCTTCCGTTTATTCAGCTCTTCACCCCACAAACAGATGGGCCGACGTCTAGCTGTTGCGGAAAAGTATAGCTAAAATCTAGTAAACCTGTGCGGCTCCGTTTTCCTGATAAGATCATGATAAGCTTACCCCATTTTCGAAATACTGTGTAAAGACTGCGAATATCATTTGGGCAACCTTATCGACGTCAATCCTCTTTGCCTCTCCAACTAACCGTCTTCACAGCGTGCATAGTATATTTATGCTGCCAATTATTTTAAGCATCTTAACGACGGTAATAATTTGAGCACGCGATTCTGGCCTATCTGGCCTTGCCGGCCCACAATTCACGTATAAACTTTATCTGCATGCGCTTGTGCTTGAGATTCATTTTTAACCTCATCATGTAAGTCAAAATTGTCACCTTCATTCTTGGTGTTATTACATAGTAAATATTTGCTCGACTTAATTTGCCAGAGCTTTAGCTGATCAAAGAATTACACAGCAAAAACTTGGTTTAGTTTAGGGTGGATCAGGCATTTCACTGCAAAAACGTGCCCAGTGGAAGTATTTATTTACCCATTATACTTTAAGTTATTACCCTGGATCTTAGATTTATTATCAGGGTTTAGAGGTTCAGAATAAAGACCCCTTCTAGCATAAAGAATGCGAGGAAGTGAAAAAGCACAGAATTGTTAAGTTATTCAAAAATTAGCTACGCCCTAGCTTAAGTAGCGCCAGCTTTTAAAATATTACTAAGGCCTAAGGCTAACTCTATCTTCCTTATCGGCATCGGCTGTGATGCTGTGATGTGCATCACCAGGGGCATAGTGGAAGTGGATATGGGAAGTTGCGCTTTCATGGCTCCAGAATCACTGATGAATGGGTGCAACATAAACTCACACATGACCAAGGAGAAGAGAGGAAAGGAATCGTGTAAGGATTTTCCGGAACATGGAAATGGAGAAGTACACCGAACTGTTGGAGAGAAATTTTGACTAAACGTTGAGGAAGACATCTAAGACCATAAAAAGTGCCCATTCACAGCTGAAGGTAATAATAACTAATGCATTTTGGGAAGCATGCCCTCTTACTTCAGTAGACGACAAGTGGCCTCTCTGCATGATAAAATGATCAAATATAGAATCTAAAGAAATGGGTGAAAAGCGCCTTTAACCATGAATGAAAAATGAACTTATAAAGCGAAGAGAGAGCTGGAAAACCTTTTCGACTAAGGAAAACGGAGTTCGAAGGAATTTCTGCCCGTTTCAGAAATCAATAAGACTGAGTGAAGATAATCACTAAAAACTGGGTTCCCAAAGTTGGATTTATTCGAGATAGCACAGTAAAAATGACAGAAACGCTTCTTTCGAGTCTACTGATTGATTCTAACGAGTTTGATGACCGCAGTTCATCTCAAATTTGCAAATTGGTCCGCACTGCGATTGCAGGATCGAGATCCATTTCCATTTTCGGTTCGTCCACAATGTTAAACAAGTCAGTTGTCCTGGATCTGTTGCTGGCATGGTCAAAGGTATGCCATCCTCTTCATTTGTTTTAACTTGTAAGAAAATCATGTGTTCTTAACAGTTACGTAGAAACGATCCTGTAGCAAATTGAAACCGAAGGTCACCTAGTATCCGGAGATCTTATACTAGCGACTAGGCTTTTCCCTAGCCATACAGCCCTCGGTGTAGGTTGTTCCACTTTGGCTTACAGTATATCTGCTACGGGACATCTTATTGGGTACTCTAGGCCGCATTGATAACGGCTGATGGTACAGGGTTTCACAATATCTCGAGCCGCTTGGCAGCTGGCTATAATTCACTCGCTCCATAATTTGAACAAAGTGTTTGCTGTAGTCTATACTCGCTAATCGTGGAAATCGTTGAAATCTTGAATACAGTAAATCTGTGGAAATCTTTGAATATATGTTTTAATACCTACAGTTAATCAAATAAAATCCGTGCACTGAAATGATAATATAAAAGTAAGAAATCTTACCCCGAAAATAGCATTCAAAGCATATGGCAAAGTATGTATGTAGCTTACTACGGGCTATTAATGAAAGCTGAACAAAAGCTAATAATAATCAAACTGCAAAATATTAAAACTAACAAGCTTTTTCGCTCTTAGCTCACGATTTGAAAATCAAATGTCAGTACAGTAGAATGTGGGCAAATCTTTGTGTTTGGGACTCTGCTGTGCTCAGTCCTATTTAAAGAAGCAGAAGAAGAATGTGGGCAGTGACAGCAGTGACATTTGACTTGGACTTTTGGATTTGAGGGCCGGAGTATGGGTTTTTCTTTTGACTTATGATAGCGATAGAAGTTGTTTCGGTAAATTAAGATGAAGCTTTTAATGAAAACCATCCCGCCTAGTGGGAAAACCCACTCAGGGACCGTAATTTTCTTCCACGGATCTGGTAAGAAATTGTGTTGCAGCAGCGAGAACTTTTAGAAAATTTTATTCTGCTGCAGGCGACACAGGAAGCAATTTAATTGAATGGATAAGATTTCTCCTGGGGAAGGATATGCAATTTCCACACATTAAATTAATATTCCCCACAGCACCCTTACAGCCGTACACACCACTTGGCGGCCAGGTATAATGCAGCAATTTTAATCTTCATCAATTCTTATATCGGTTTCCATAGATGTCCAACGTTTGGTTCGATAGGAAAGCTATTTCAATTGAAGCGAAGGAATGTAGAAAAAGTTTGGCAGCTATGTATGAAACGGTTAATGATTTAGTCGATAGCGAAGTCAATTCTGGAATCCCTTTGAATCGAATAATCATTGGAGGCTTTTCGATGGGGGGAGCTCTAGCATTGCACACAGCTTTTCATTTAAATACAGATTTGGCAGGTGTTTTCACATGTTCATCGTTTCTGAACCGAGGATCTATTGTTTATGAGTCACTTCGTAATAGGAAACAACCAGAATCACCTTTACCAAAATTAATAATGTTTCATGGGGATCGAGATACTCTAGTACCAATCCATTGGGGACAAGAGACATTTGATGAGTTGGTCAGATTAGGGGTGAGTGGGAGATTTAGTCCTCTGAAGAATACATTGCACGAACTGAAGAAAAGGGAACTTCTCGATTTGGAGGAGTGGATAACTGAAATTCTACCCCCGTTGAGTAGTGACATCCAAAATAAATTATAGACTAATAGAGTTAGGAGAAATTGTTATTGTTATAAAATAAAAGTGGGTATAATTTATATCAATGAATTTGTCATGTTTCCAATTTTGAAAATGCTTCGATCAATCTCCTTAAAGTTGAAGTTAGGAAGGGTACAAAAAACTCAGCGACTCAGAAGTAAGATAAAAGCAAAGAAAAGGTACCACGGAAGGAGAAAAAAGCAAAGGTATTATAAAAGAGGAAATTTGAAAAAGGTGCAGAGAAAGACAAAGAACACCTTGGGGCTTAAGTACTTACCAATAGCGAAAGAAAACACGCCGGTGGCCGAGTGGGCTCAGGCGTACGTCTACAGATTTTCTCCTCTGTTGGCGTGGGATCAAATTCTATACAGGGTGCGGTAATATATCTGGGTACCAGTGCTGGAAGCAGTTCTACTGACGAGAAATGTACTTGCGAAGCCACTAGGATATTGCAGAAATCGTAGAAATCAGGATCCGTACATTCTAACCTTTTTCATGGTTCATTATTGCTTACGTAGTAAGGAAAAATACGAGAAAGTATTGGAGATTTTCCTTAGTGATTCAAGCCTATTTAAATAACCATCCTGAAACCTTTTGTAATAAAACCCAATTTATATAACTATGCAATTTAATTCAAGAATTCACTGATAACAATATTAAAACAAACAGAAACATAAAATTTTACAAATGAAAAATTAGACATTAGTTGAAAGTTAGTTTAGATAATAAAAAAAACTCCACACAATTAATTTCACCACTTCAACAAATACGAGAGGATGGTTGGTTGTTAGAAAATTAATGAAATAGAAGTTATAGGGGGCGTTGCAATGCATCTTTGTGTTCTTTAATCCAGTCCAAATGGAAGAAAGTGCTTGTGAAAACATTTGCAGATTTCCCATTGCATTTTTTATAAGTTGAAGGCTTAACTTTCAAAAGTGTACTGTGTTGGATAGTGGAGAGCACGCCTATAACAGTTCCATTTTGAACCAACGGGCCACCGGAGTCCCCATCACAAGGGTTTGTGGTCTTGTTAGTTCCATGGACGCATAGACTGTCAAGTTTTTTGCATGTGGCTTGAAGTTGACCAGAACCCTTCTGTGCAATATTTGGGGAATCAGACTTTTCTGTAACTCCCCACCCCATGAAAGACACTGGAAGTTCAGGGTTTGGGGCTTTCGTTGGTAATGATGCAACTCTAATTGAATTTGGATCGGTTAAGTTGAAGTCCTTTTGAACCCAAACAATTCCAAGATCAGCTAGATGCTTACTTTTTTTGCTTTTGTATGAATCATGCAGAAGTTTGCCGTCCTTCTGCCAAATCAATCCTTGTTTAGGACGATGAAAATTTGTATTTCCGGCAGAAACTTGAATCAAGGTAACGTCTCCGACGAGACAATCTGCAGCAGTTAAAACAGTCCTTTTCCCAATAATTGTTCCTCCGCAGCCAACAACCGTTTGTTTTTTCTTGACGACTTTCGTGATATCTAGATGTACTAGATATGGGTGGTCACTGATTTTGGCTAAATCCCGACCATATACAACTGGGCTGGCATTTGTTATGGAAGCAAATGCTATCACAAGAAGAACGTATACGGATAACATCTTAGAGGTTGAGTACTCGAAGGCTTTCTGAATTTCCCGGCCTGAAGTCAGTATTTTTATAGCAACTTTTTTCAGAAATTCGCCATTCTAATCCTGATTAGCATTTGTGTAAATTTGTTACCTAAATATTTGAGAAAGAAAATGTAAACTATCATTGAAACAACCTTGAGAACAAAAATTCCATTGAAACCACTAAGCAATTTTCGATTTGTTAAAAATGTAAATAAAGAAAAATTGTGTCAACAGAAAATTTTATTAAATAAAGAGAAATTGTGGAGTTGTTGCGAAGCCGCGCCATTACAAGGAATTTTATCCATCATATTTGCTCGATTGTTTATTTAATTCCTTTACATTTTAATTTTGCTGGAATAAAAGGGTCCAAACCCTAGATATTGGAGTTCGAAGTCCGTTCCACATTTGTACACTTCCGCTCATGTAGAATTTACAAAATTTCACTCTTTTACGCTATGTTCTCTCTACGACGAAGGGATTCGATTAATCTAATCAGACCAGAGGAAGTGGTTTACCCTACAAACTCAATTTTCCAACGTCTACAGTAATTTTATTTTTTAATTTGAAATTTTTAATTGCGTCGGAGTGCCCCTAAGCATTTACTTTACTTCGACGTTTCTTGTTGTGTTGAACATTTCTTTATAGGTGCCCTGCGCTACCCGCAGGACAATTTTTGATAACCATCCTCCTGCTCACCAAGGCCGAGTAATCGCACACAATGTGCTCTGTCTTCTCTCCCAATGCGTGGGGGATCCTTTCGAAACGATATCCAAAACTTCCGTGCTCAGTAGTCAGAGAAACCAATTGTGAGATAGAAACTGAACCTAGTTCTTTTGCGTGAAAAGAATATAGCTATAGGGCCGTATTATGATTATCGATTGTGGAATGTCGATTGAAATCGACTTTTCCAGAAATTTAAACTTATAGCGAAGAGTTTTAGAAAAACCTGGGAAATCTAACCCTTTTATGGTTATTAATTGGGATCAACAAAATCAACATTTTGTAATTTGGGCTTTGTTGATAAGTCGTTTTCAATCGACAGTCGCCAATCGACAATTACAGTAGGGTCCATATATATGTATATGCGGTTTTTAACGTTTGAAGATAGGTGACTTAAAATCCTCCTATAAGAGGTGACATCTTTGCTTCGTTGGCATAACAAAAAAATCTCGACTGGGAAGGGTTCAGGATATATCTTGTCATAAACTATGAATAACAAAGGGCCAAGATGGCTGCGGTTTAACAGTGATTGGAAAATTCTAACAAGTTTGTCGTGCAATTCTCTCAGAAGAGTCTCCCATGAGCCCCCGGTGGTACACGCCGGCGTGAACATAAAATGGAAACAGTGTACGAAGAACATCTTTGAACAAAACAAGACAACAACAGTTAAATTCGAAATATGTTTTCAGTTGGCGAGAGCTTCGTAAAAAAGTAAAATCATTGAAGTCAATATCACAGAAAAATAAAAAAAAGAGTGGAGGATAATACAGAGCCTTACGGCACTCCAGCCGTGATTAATATTATAAGTAATGAAGATGACGACACCAAACGTTATATAGATAGAACGAGGTATACACATTTCCTTTATGAGTGAGGGCTGGTTTGGATTAAGAGGATATCGTTCCTTCTAAAAAAGGAGAAATCGGACTGTTTTCACAAGCGTTCAAAACCCTTTACTACTTAAGAACATGTAGAGAAAATGTTTAAATAATTAATGTGTATTGAAAATTATAGTTGGTGGCTTAAAATCCACCTTAAACACTAAGTTCAGTAGTAGTAGTCAGGAAATAGAGTGTCTTTATCAAAGACGTTAATAATTAATGAATCAATTGAACTTATTTTGCAATAGTTCTGCCGAAGCATCGAAGAATTTCTTCAGGTACAATAAATAAAATTACTATTATTATTTAGTCTCGAATTTTAACTAACAAAAATTATTTTACACAATATTTTTAAACATTTCTAACATCAAAAATACATATCTAAAAAGATAAGTAATATAAATGTTTGCAATTTGTCATCAGTGTCTTCGACTCGTCTCAGGCTCTTCTTCCTCTTGCTCTTCGCAGGAATTAAATTCCTCTTCGCTATTAACAAAACCTTCATCGATTTCATAGTCAGAATCATTTTCGGTTGCTGAATTGTTAAAATAATTAATCTTGAGTTTATCGGAATCTGTCAAGGATGTAATATCTGTACTCTCAATTTCATCTTTGCAATTTTCTTCAGAGTTGCTGTTCTGCGGAACTTCTTCAACAGATATGCAGTTTTTAAATGCTTCAAGTTTGTGATCGATTTCCGAAATCCGATCTGTTTCTTCTGATGTAAATCTATAGGGTTTATAGAAGGTTTCACTCTTCGCCCGATCTTCTATACTTTTCATTAGGATGTATAAACTGTTTTTTTGTTCAGACTTTCTCCCAGATTTGGTCTTGGATATCAGCTACAAAAAATTTCGATTTTAATTAGAAAGAAAATGTGTTTTAAAATAAAATAAATTCATTTTATTGGTGTTGAGTCGGATCTGAAGAAACAACGTTAAAGTCATTAAAGGGTCTCCTTGATGTGGCGGTGTAAAAACATTGATTATTTTATACTAAGTGATCCTACATAGAAGAAGGTGTTCATAGCTGATTAGCTAGTATGATCTTTCTCGTTTTTTTAAATAATTTACACGATATTTCAAGAAGAAGTGGATCGATTTGCTTGAGATTTTAGCACAATTGTCCCTTAGTTATTTCCTTGTTCCTTGTTTTAAAAAACACGCATTTTATGTAACAATTACCGCCGTTTTATTTTTTAATACCATATGATGGGGCACTTGAATCAAAAATTTCTTTACTTTTTTGATTCCAAATAATCTGTTCGTCCAGTATCATATCAGCTCTGGGGAACGAAATTTTTGTGATTCTTCCACAGGGACTGAGAGAAACTTCTATAAACGAATGAGTTTTATCATAAATAAATTCTCTAATGATAAATAAATAAAAAATTTTGTGAAATCTCCCAGGTTCTAAGAATGATCCTGTAGTGAAATCCGGAAAGTACTAGAAAGAGGGGAAGGCTTATATTGAGGTGCCTTGCGCTGGATGACATAGCAGAGATCCTTTGTATGTTACATGTTGCGGCGAATTGAAAGGCTCGTACAGATATATGTAGGTACTTAATGGACTCACATAAGTAAAGAACTTGGTACTTAATTATAAAGCTAAGTCTTAAGTGCAAGTAAATCTAATAATCTAATACTTATATTCCAAGCCCTAAGTAGGGGATTTAAAAAGTATTTAAGTATGTCTTAAATAATGAAAATGTACTTAAGTCGTATCTAAGCACTTTTTTACGTCAGATTATTCAGCTCTAGAAGTATGATAGTTTACTTTAAAATAATTCCTGAAACTTTTTGAGGCCGTCACTCTAGGGAAACCGTTAATGTATTTTCACTGATAATTTTCAAGAGCGAATAGTTTATATGATTTTGGCCCTTATTTAGAAATTTTTGATTCCGTTTCCTGTTAAGGCCACTTCCAGTGTGTAAATTCCATCCACTTATATTCCTTGGATTGCCATCAGCCCAATCGGTTTCTTATCTTGTCCTAATCTGAAATTAAATGAAATTCTTTGCAGAATCACTTGGCTCTTTTATTTCACCGTGGGACAATACAATAGCCATAGGAGAGGGTTTCCTAACTAATATCCTTTTCCTTCTGACTATCCCCAGCCTGAAGTATGTAACAAGTTACGAAACAAGAAGCCATGTTTCAAAATCAGGGCCGACATACAAATATTGTTGGGGACAAGAAATGTGAGCAAAAATGGATGATTAATACAAAAGTTGCATTCTCTCCTATAATTCAAGAATATCTTAACCTTAGTACCGAATCCGACGGAATGGAAAGTACTACGAATCCCCTATGTTTTGTTTTGTAAAACAACAACAAATATAAGAGATCCGCAACTGTTCCCCATCAGACAGAATATGTGCTGAATGGATATATCTTGTTGTCGTTTGTTGAACACCTGTAGTTGATTGGTGGATAGGTGCCATGCGGAGGCAATTATCTTATGGAAATCTCACTGTAAAAGTTCTATTATAACGTATATTCCTGTGTTTTTTCTTCAAGTTTTAGTATCGTTTCAAAACCGTAAGAGCTTTAACAAAAGAAATACATATATCACAGCAAACGTGATACGCCGTCTTTACCGTGTAGAGTACCAAACTATGTGCATGGCATAGTCCCCAATCGCGCAGTAATAATGCGATATATGCTGCCATATTATACTGCAAAGTTAAACGGGCATTTTGTGGTGAAAAGCCAGGAATATACCGTCGATAAACAACTTTATTGATATCTTGCTCGCTGCCGGATAAAAGAACCCCGATAGAAATGCGCCCTGTCAGCAATTCCCGTGCGAAAAAGCTTTCGCTGGGGTTTTGACCGAGACAAGCAAAATATCAGCCAGAGTGTTGAAATCAACTTCGGTCCAGTGAGGTTGATCCTGAATAAAGTGTTTGGTAACGGAAAATTCCAAAAACAAGTTTCACTGACAGCTTTTTATAATCATTTTGAAAACCTATTTGGGCTAAGTTTTTTTACTTCCACTTCGAGGCCTGAGGCTCTAGCCATTCATCATTTATTCTCTTAACGAAGAACAAATATCTTCCAACAGGAAAGTAGGTAAAGGTGTCATTCCTCCCTGTCCCTTGACCGCCTTTTTCCTTCCCTTGAACTATATTTGTGAATATTATTATGAAGAATTTTCCTAAAA
>QYTT01087736.1:0-16263 GCA_006980735.1 Dasypogon diadema | reverse complement strand
AAGTTAAGAGCAAAGCTGAAGAAATAAAGCTGGAAAAGGAGAAGATAAATTGGAGACATAGATTGGAAGAAGACTGCAGACTTCGTGGGACGCACACAACCCAGGCCTGGGAGTTAGATAAGTAGTTAGGCTAAGTTTTTGCATGAAAATAAATTGAAAATATAAAAAATTGTGAGCTTTTAAACTGTTTTCTTGAATTTTATATTGTTGCGGCTTTGCATGCTCTTCCTGATTTTTTAACAAAAAAAAACTAATTTCCATGTGGTCAGCTGTCCCCTAGACCAGCTGGTTACAATTTCCAGAAGAAAATAATGAACAGAGAGAGATAAAAATATAAAAGATATAATAACTTACGCTATAAGGAATAGGATAAATGCTGTTGGCCTACTGATGCGCCAGCGTGAATTTGGACTTTACAATGATGATCCCAAATGAGCAACAGTTTTGTCTCGGGAGTTCAAACATCGACTTCAATCGAGAGAGGGATTAAATGGCCATCGATTACCTATTCTTAAAAACAAATTTGCAGAAAGTCAAATACGAAATGAAAATATTAGTCCTGGCTACCTGGCCCGAAAAACCCAATTACTTCACTCAAGAAGTTCTTCTGTTACTACTGACTAATCAACTAAGTAGATGTGAAGAGATGTGTGAAAGACATGTGGACTTCACTATTTCGATGGCGATTTTCAACATAGCAAATTGGTCGAACGCCAGCAAAATTTGACTTCAAAATAGAATAGTCGGTGAAACCAGATACAAATCAGTCTTAGAATAATACTAAGAGTCCTGCAACGGAAGTTGCTAAAGTAAACATTGGGTACAGACCATTTATGGTTATGTTATGGTTCATCCAGTTCGAAGTGTATTGAGCTGCTACACATAGCCACATAGAGGAAGAGGAGCCTATATTAAAAATGTTGTGAGATTCACTCATGTGGTTACATTCAGACATGTAACTCTTTGAAGCTTGGTCAGCTCAAGATCGACCGTGTTTTGTGTAGATGCAAGGCAGTGATATTATTTTACGTAGCCTTTGAATATGTGAAATTCTTTTCATCGGTGTACCTGTTCCTGTTGCAACAAGTCCAAGCTAACACAACTACAAATGTTTTAGACCTGGGTGGGTAAAACTCCATTTTTCATTGTCCAATTGTGAACTCGCTTGGTGCCTTACACCCAAACCCCAAGAATGTGAGGACTAGCATGTATCATTCCAAAAAACAAACAAGATGACCCTGCTCATATGATGGGGACTCAAAATTACTGAAACAGAGACCAGGATCCTAGGTATCTCTTCAAGAAATGTGTCAGAGAAAAACTTTGTTGTGAGCCATTGAAATTTTGGGTGTTGCACACCTTGACTCCAAAACAAACAGAGATACAAACCCTATCGCCCTATCGGAAATAGAGCCTGGCTCAGAAATATGAGTTCTAACAGAAAAAAAGAGAACGCTTAGAGTCAAAAGTGGTTCTTGAAAAAAAAACTACACGTTCCAGAAAGCGCAGAAAATCAACGAACCTTATTACAACGGCAACGTTCCCAAATGTAAACTTTGAACCAGGATAATTCTGATCCGCGAAATCTTGTTTGCTTTTTGGAATGATACATAATAGTTCCCACAGTCTTCGGGGTTGTGTGTAAGCTACCAAGCGAGTTCACAATTGGACAATGAAAAACACTGTACGATCGCTTGTAATCCGAGCAGCCTCGAATAACTAATAAGAGGTCCTGAACCAAACATCCTCCAAGTCAAAGTGGAACAGCGATCGCCCAGAATTACGTGGCTAGGAGCAGCCCAGTCATTAGTAAGCGAGCTCCGGATATCAGGCGGTCTCCAGTTTTAATTTTACTCTGTAGTCACGTAAATAAAAATTGCGGAACCTGTACTTGGGCTTACCATACCTTGTGTTCTCTATACCGTACTCCCGGAGGAGCTTCCAAACTGCTAAAGGCTGCTAAAGAAAGCAATAGCTAAGAAGATGCTGAAGAAGAAAGCATGTGATGCTAAGCCTTATTCCTATAGGTTCTAGTCTCAGACCGGGGTAGATAATCTTTACCTGCGAGGACCAGAATGCCGTGAAGTGGCTCAAATCGACAGCAAGTAAGGTCAACCCGTGGGAGTTAACTGATGTGTGAGTGGTAAAGTATAACAATATTGTTTACTCAAAAGTCCTCGTTGGTTACTTCCCCCCTCCCCAGTCAAGGTGTGTAAACCAAGACAATCCTTGACGATGTGGACGGCCCAAAACTAGAACCATTGTCAGAGTGGAGGGTATTTAAGAGAATCAACGAATGCCAAGGCTGTAGTTGGGTTCTTTCGGTGGAAAGGCTAAAAACTTCAAGTTGAGCTTCTTTTTTAACAAAATAGGGTTGAGACCCATGATGAGGACCTCAAAATTTGTACTTGTGCTCAAGTACTTGAAAAAGTACTGGTACTTTATTTTTCTAAGTACCACGATCAGGATACGAAGTACCAGCACCACTACCCAATACTTCTCCTTAAGAATATTGAAGTCTGGAAATACTTAAGTACATACGACATTGCGTTTGGGCGATTTTAGAAGTTATGGTAATGCGTTCAGTAGTGGCAAGAATCTAAATTATATTCGTCTGAATCTGATATCAGGCTTTGAGATCGACGATCGACAATACGAGAGTTCCAATTGTTAATTGGATTAAGAGTGAAAAATAAAAGATCATTAATAAAAAGTAGAAAAATGAAAATGCATAGGGGACAATACGAAACCTAGGGGCACACAGTCAATAGTAATATTTTTGTACAGTTTTAAATATTTACAGTTTAAGTGTTTTTGTTAATTTTCCAATGATTTCCTCCACATTTCACATTTATTTATGCTTATTGATGAATTCACTAGGTTAGGATTGACCGAACTGATTTACCCACCCTTTCTGTACCTGCATTGTAAGCTTTATGCCTCCGTACAATTTTTAAAGAAAACATTATTATTATAATTTACAATTAAATAATTATTGTAATAATTCGAACTGAACTTTAAGTTCTCAATTTCTTATCATCCGAAGTTCTCGATGCTAATATTCCGAAATATCCGACCAATATTATTTACGTTGGACTTTTTAATGATTTGCTTGCTTATGGTAAACTCATAATCCACAAATTATAGAAAGTATCATCGGCACTAACGAATCTAAATTCATCTTACAGCACTCGAGTAGATCAAATTCCAGGCCACTGAACTTTGGATTGCTTTAATAATGAATGTTTACCGAAAAGAGCTTGAGATACATTCTGAAGATTTTCACTAGTTCTTCAACGTTATTTATCTTCCTAATGCTAAATCTATTTTCTACCGCCTTTTTTCTAAAAATAAAAAATGTTTTTAATGATTTCTTACATTTCATTTCTACTGTAAACTAAAGTCAATACTGAAAGTGTTCTTAGGGTGAAGCGAAAACGCACACCTACATACAAGATGTTATATATTGACGACGTCACTTGCTTCTCTCCATAAATATATTTACGACGATTAATTATTAAAATTACAAACGAATTGCATGCGTGCAGGCAATAACTCAAATAAGGAAAAGTTTGCAGCTTCGTGCCAGCAATTCCACAAAGCGTTTTAATTCACTTTTTATATACACTTTCATCCCGAAACGGCAGCAGCACGTAACGCTTTTTTAATTTCGATTTCAATTTGCATAATAATGGCACTGAAAATGAACATTTAAATACAATTGCAACTAAGAGAGTTGTAACGCGTTATTTATGGCCAATGAAATGCATGAAGACATTTCCGTAAATAAATTCGTGATTATCACAGGGTTTCAGCAGTTACTGTTTTATATTGGGTGTGCGCATATGAAACCGCCGTTTTTATCTATTTGAAAATCAAAATATTGGAGTACATTAATCGAAATATTTTCCGTCATTTGCCGTAACTTTCGCCCATCTTTCAGTCAAGAGACGGCCGTTTGACCAGGTTTTAGAAGTTCAAAATACACGACACCCCTCTAATCCCACCAGATGCAAAGCAAAGCCATATTTCCATGGATATTCCGTTTTGCTTGATGCGATGTTGATGGTAGGGCCTGGATCCACCCATGATTTTTTTGCGTTTAGGAATGTAAAAATAATTCCATTTTTCATCGCCAGTAACGACTCGATATAAAAAACTCTTTCTTTTTTGTATGGCAAGCAAAATTTCGCAAATGGTTTTTCGTCTTTCCATGTCTCTCTCCTTCAGTTCGTACGAAACTCACTTCCCTTCCTTTTGGACCTTTCCCATGTCATGTAGGAAAGTGTTGCTTAATCAACTTCTAATCTTTTGTTAAGTGCTTTCATACCATTAAATAATAGTCTGAAAATTTGTCTCCAAAATGCTCCCTAATCGCCTTATGGATTTCTTCGTCGAATTTAAACTCCTTTCCCCGCACATCTGATTTTAGTCTGGCAAATACAAGATAGTCACTTGGGGACAAGTCTGGACTGTAAGGTGCATGATCCAATTCCTCGAAGTCGCATTCTTTAATAACAGCCTTTGAAATAACAGCAGTGTGTACGGGCGCATTATCGTGTAAGAACGGTGTTCTCGGTACAACGTAACTTTCATAGAAGTTCAACATAATATTTGGCATCTAGAACGGTGTTACGTTCCTTGAATTCCAGCAGCAGAATACCTTCAGTATCCCAGAAAACTGTTGCCATGACCCTTCTGATGCTTTGTGTGTCGTTTGCTTTTTTCTGAACTGGTTTTCTGCGGCGATGCCACTTCATTGAATCGATTTTGGACAAACGATCCTGGTAAAGAACCATAGTTTCATTCCCTGTCACAATCCTATGGAAAACACTATCTACGTCGTCTTTACATAATTCCAAAAATTGCTGCCAGCATTCAACTCGCCGTACCTTCTGTACTGCGGAAAGAATTCGCAGTACCCACCTTGCGCTGTTTTTTGTCATACCTAAATGCTCATGAAGAATTCGGAGGACACTTGTTTTCTATATATCGATTTGTTATGCGATTTTCTTGGCCTTTAACCGCCGGTCCGTCAGAACAGCTTTCTCGACCAATACCACGTTATCCTGTGTAACAACCGTAGCTAACCCTCCACACCGTGGACATCTTCAATTTACTCCCATCCCCAGCGAAAAAGCTTTTACCAATTTTTAACCATCGAAAATGATGGTAATAGTTCTCCATATAAACGATACACCCACTCTTCGATCTCCGTCGGCGTTCATCCATCTTTTGTTCAAAATTTTATTACAGCACGGTAACCAATTTTCGACATTTTCACTTTTTTAGGCAAGATCACTTCACTTTTCGAATCACTATTTCAAACTGTTTGAGAATATTGTCCCGGCAGGGGTTTTATACCTTCAAAAAGATTGATGGTATGTGGTAGGAAAAGGATTCCAGGAAATTTTAATCATAACCCTTCAAAGGTCACGAATACTTGGACCGCACTACGTATCATCGAATATCAGGACCATAAAGTGTAGTTTAAAAAAAGAGAGGTTTAAAATTGGGCAGGCAAAACTTTTCTTTAATCCAATTAGAAAACAATTTATTCGTACTTATTATTACTTCTCTTATATACACTGAGATTTCCAAAAGTGTACCTACTAGTTAACAATAAAATAATTTAATCAGTAAAAAGGTTTACACTATTATTCTATATACAAAAAATTTATTTTACTATTTTAATGCGCTTAAAGCAGTAACAAAAGTTTATATTTATACAAAAGTAAGATTCTGAAGAAATCTATCTGTTTTAATTAACTACGTGTGAAAATTTTATACCGTCCTATAAAAATATGTTTTTAGCTTACGTAATACTTGGGATAAATGTCCTAAACCTGTATAGTACATGAAGAGCGTAAAAACCATTTCTTTACATGTAAGTCCCGAAAAAATTCTGACGTGCACCATCAATATTTACACTGATATTACTGAGTGTGTAACCTATAGGTACTTAAAAACAAAAATTAACAAATGCTTCCTTCCTATAAATACAAATACAAAAGTAATGAAATATTTAATGACAAAATAATTAGTAAGTACGAAAGTAATGAACACTTCAACACTCAACGACAATTTACTTAATATCGAACTGCCCAAAGGAGAACTTACCCCCGAAGGGAGTGAAGTGCTCCATGAACAGTGTTTCTGAATGCTAGTTAGAGTTGTCCCCGATATCGTGGTCTCCAATCGTTATCATCATTTTTTCATCTGAACTATCATTACTGTCGGATGAATGGGATTGGGTTGACGTGGCAGCCTCCTGTAATAAAAGATAATTTATGAAATTTGTTTTTTCAGCTCACAAATGAGATTTTCACATGAAAATTATTTGACTTGAGTGGTGATGGTGATGACATTCAAAGCAAATAAAAAGTATGGGATACATTTTTGTTTGTGACATAGACATTGCTTATTTGAAGAAAAGATTTTTTCTATACATATATATAAAATGTACACACTAGTAGTTTTGCAACATAATAGTATGATTTTATTTTTTTTCTAATTTTCTTTAAAGATCATACACTGACGTAACAAAAGCAACTAATGATTTTGGAACTGAGCTATCCAGACAATTAATTTTTTCATACCAATTAATAGATAGAATTTTTGTTTAGCTGATTCCGCGACGAAACTGTGATAAAAGCAGAACTATTCAAAATACTTTCCGATGATTATCAATTTATTTTTTTACTGCAGCAAGCAAGAGAATTTTCCTAATGAAATTGAGAGTATATTTTGCCACTTTATTGAGTTATCGGCACACAGCCGAAGGTACTTATTCTCCTGGCGTAGCAAACGATATATCACGAAACAGATTTGTACAGATAATGCGATATTTATAAGTTTACCTGTAGATGACAGACAAGTTTGGAAAAAATGAAACTGAAATACATAATAGCATAGAAAGGCTTCTCTTTAAAGTACGCTGAGACTAACAAAAAACTCGATAGAGCCCTCTTTCACCAAGTAACTGAGGCAAAAGACGACACAACTTTGGTAAAGTTCAACAATAATCACATTGTCACTATTGAATCAGATAAAAACAGTGCAGCACATATTACAATAAAACAATACAAAATTCCGGAAAGATAAGGGGAGAGCAATACGATAAATATGCGAGAAGTATAATCCATATTTGGAAGTGATGCAAAGTATTGACCAGAATATTGTCACGTATTGTCATTCAGTAAAAAAAAGTGCTACTGAATGCGTTAATAAATAAGTCCCATCAGTTATATTACCCGCAACTCTAAAGAACCAAAACTGTTGAGGACGACGGTTAAAGTGAAACTTCTACATGTATCAGAAAATCTCAGCCAACAAAAGTTTTCCTTTTCATTTCTTTTTCATGCTCAATAAATTTAAAGTATCTGTAGAAAGATGAATGAAAGGAAAATAAAATATGTGAGGTTTTCAGCCGAAGATGACGAAAAACTTATTGATGAGGTGGCAAAGCATCCAATAATTTTTTATCACGAACACGAAGATTTTAAAACTTCCAAATAAAAGGAAATACGAAATAAATTGCTTCATATTAAAAGTAATAGTTCATCATCTTCCTCCTCGTCCCTTATAGACGTGGTTTCTATAACTTTCTCCATTACACATACTTGGCTCCCCGCCAAAAAGTGCGCCTTCTGGGCTAGAAGGAAAACTGATAAAAAGCCCTACACTTCAATTCAATATCCTTCTGACTAATGTAAACGTCGACTACCAAACGCTTCAACCAGACCACCTGGACGCGCTGCCTACTATTGGCGTTATTTGAAACTTCGACTGATTGTGTACGTTGCAGTTCATTCTTGACGTTACTATATGAGTGGTATCATTAATATCTACACCTTCTGATCATACATTAGGACGTTTATATTTAAATTAATAAATTTAATACGGCTAAAATTCCGTATGATGGTATCTTCGTCTTCATTTATCCAGGTCTCAGACTATCATGCAACATTATCGATAAGGTTCATATTGAGGGCTCGTAAACTTAGGACATTGAACAAATCAATTGATAAACTTGATTTATTACTTATAAATTCTGTCGGTTCTGATTTAAAATAATGTGTGAATTTATGAAAATCATTTCAAACTCTTGTTGTAACAGAAGAATTGACGTTCACTTCATCAATTATTAAAACTTGAACGTACTTAAATATTGCACAGTATTGGACAGCAACTTGTGTAGATAATGGAAGTAATCTTGAGAGGATTATTTTTAGCACAATATGAACTTTAGTGCCGTCGATAGTTACAGCAGTTTTTCTACTTGAAACAGAAATGTTACAATAACCGCCCTTACAAGTGAAGCGATTGTATATCTCCGTTTTTCTTCTTCAAATGTTCAAGTTTTTTAAAATACTATTTTGCCTGGTTGGTAAATCTTAAGTTTACTTTAATTTTATCAATTAAATTACTTATTTCAGCGAAAGAAAAGTCCGGTTCCGGTTTACGCGATTTCGATTTACACGGTTCATATGCAGAACCAATCTGCCCTGTAAATCGAGGGTTAAATGTATTTTTTTTTTTTTTTATAAATACCACATTCCTTCCTTACTTTCCTTTTTTTCTCTCATTTCGATGTAGATTTTTAGGAATAAATTAGAAACAGTATCTCAAATGAGCTAGCGGTAGATTGGATTTTCTCCCCTCTTCTCTCGTTCTCGTCTTCCCTTCTCTTTTTCTTTTACTTTGCGGGCCGTCAAATGTGTGACGAATGATTGGGTCAAACAGGAACATCCTTGAACATAAATGTCATGACATCGTAGGGCAATTGGGACCGGCTGAGGCCCACTCGAGTCTCGGCTCTCTTTCCGGAGAACGTACTCTTGCGGCAGAGACATTTCGTCTTCTCAGCCCCAGTTTCTTAATTTTTATTTAACCGTCTCTGTTCTAGCTCTGAAGGTACAAAAAAGATATGTGCCTTTAAGCTTGTATTTATACAGAGACAATGATCTGTACATGCTATCCTATACCATCCTAACCCAATACAACAAACAGCAAAGCTATTTTTTATTTCGGAGAAAATCTTCTTGTGATAATTGTGTTTGTAACTTTGATTCAACCGATTCAAACTGATTCAAACGTGCACTTTTTTTAATATAAATAAATGAAATACCGAAAAAAGATGTAAGCAAAACTACTAAAGTAAAAAATATAAATTAATAAAAAATAAACAAGTAAATAAAGAACCTGTGAGTAATTAAGTTGCTTGATGCTGTAAAGCGGTGGCGGTGGTGGTACTGATGATGGAACCCAAATTATTTGACCAGAAGTTGGCACTGAAGCCGTTGTTGTTACAACTGCATTTCCTTCTTGATTATCTTTCATATGAACTTCTAATTCCATTAATACATTGTTATCGGTATTTGTTTTTTGTTCGGTTGGCACAGACGTAATATCATTTCCATTTGACGGTAGTGCACTAGAATCTCCTTGTACGGAAACTTGTTTAATTAAACCGGTCTTTGTATTATCGCCGTCCCCGTCCATTTTTATCTCAACCATTGAATCAAACTAAATAAAAATAATAATCAAAAATGCAAAATAAACCAAAACATAAACACATTAGCTTCACTGTTAATGGATACTTACATTATTTCTTGGTTTGTTGTGCGTTTTGATGTGTTTGGATAAGTGGTCACTGCGCATAAACTTTTTGTTGCATTCGCTGCATTGGAAACGTTTTTCCCCGGTATGAGTACGTCTGTGGCGTTGCAATTCATCTGATCTTGTAAATCGCTTTCCGCAGAACAACCAGGAACAGACGAATGGTCGCTCACCTGAAATGATAAAATATTGTTGCGGTTTGTAAAATTCACACAATTGAAACACATTTCAAAGGTATTTTTGCTTTCAAGTAAATTTCTTCCCTTAATTCCTTCATTACAGACTTTTTGCCATGTGATTTAATCAACGATTATGCCATAAAAAATGTTTTCAATACTTGAACCTTTTCCTTAATTCATTATCTCGACATTTTATTTTAATTTAAATTAAGGAAAGGTTTTTAAACCAAAGTTACAACTAATCCTGAGATCCCTCTATTTGTAATAAGACAAAATGTCCATTACAATCCTCTCGTGTACTATCGTACCTATTATTCTTTAATGAACAGGATAAACTCTTCTTTCAGTCAAGAAAATCATTCTGCACAATTCTACTAAAAATGCATTTTTGTATCAATATTTTCCCTCCTTCTATAAAGCTAATGTTGTTCTGGATATTTTGGAACTGGCTACTTGCACAGAAAGTGACTATTGCTTTTGATTCTTTCCACTTGCGAGCCAACAGTATGCATAATCTGCCACATCAAGCTCTCATAGACAATTGATTAAGAGCGGTATGGGTCATAGTCGCCCACGAGGAAGCTTCTCTATTTCAACTGGAACTTTGACTAAATATAGAATGGGTTTTATTTTATTGTTATAAGATCCAATGGCTTGTAATCCTTAACCGTTGATAAACCTAGGTGGGGTTCGATCCCGGGACCCCATGAAGAGTAATTCACTGCATTATCCCTAAGACCCCGATGCCTGAAAACCATTAAACGACTCTTTCCTTATTCTTAATGAAGAGTTTTATAGATTTGTAATATATTATAAAACTTTAGTGTTTCGCTTAAAAATCTCTGTATCAAATCCCTCTCGAAGCAAATGCAGAAATGCCTTATAAGGGAACACTGCATTCGCTAAATTGAAAAACGCAATTACAAAGGTCCTTCTACCTTGAAATAATGTCCTCGTGACTAGGCTGCTATATACCTCAATGCAGTTTAGAGACTAAAATGCGGTTCAAGTATTTGTGACCGTGAAGAAAAAAAAATATTAGCAGAATTTGAAATCCACAGTCATTATTCGAGGGCTAAAAGCCAAAGGCTGTATCTCTCAAGCAATCGTAGTATACATAAACAGTTGTTAATGCTGAGTCGTCCTCCGAAGGATTACGGGTTAAAAAAATATTCTTTTACATTTCTGTAGAAGTTAAGTTTCGGAAATCCAGCAGTTGATACTTGCGGCAAATGTTACAGTACAGAGTATGAAATTCAAAGCGAAAAAAAAATATTTCTAAAAAAATCCTCTTCTTGCAAAGCTTGCAGCTCACAAATTAAGAGCGAAAGCTTTTCATAAACTCATGAAGAAGACGACCGCCTTTCAGTACTACATACTGCTTCGACTTGCAGCCAAAACTATCAATAAGCGAAGCATTCTCCTCACGACAGATATAATTTTATTCATTTTGCGTCACAGATATTAATATAAGTAATCCAGTTTTCTATACTTGCACCGAGGATCAAAGTCGTATACGATGTATAGAAATTTTATCCGCACTTATACATTTCTGAAAGGCTACTGCGTTTAACCCATCAGTAAAAGTGTTAAGGCTGTTTGCACACGGTTGCGGCGATCAAAATAAGAACGTTTATATTGTTCATGTTTTGTTAATCTGATTACTTAAAGAAGCACCAGCGCATGTGGAAAAAAATTGCACTCATATCATCCTGATTGACTTTTTGGACTCGTCGAAAAGAAATTGCGGAAAAGAGAAGAGATTTTTTCACCAGAAGATTACAATAAGATTCATGAAGAAGTTGGAACCGTAAGGAAGCTTGGCCAGGATTAGAATTTGCATGATATAAAACATCTTCAAGGCGTACGTGACATGGAAAGAATTATGTTGAGAAAAATAAAGATTGGAAAAATGTCCTTTTTAAAATGGAGCTGACTTACAGGAATAACGATCCTTCGAAAAGGAACGCAACTTTCTTAAAAAAGGGTGTAAAGAGTTCCATTTTGACTGACACTGAACTACCACTAGTACCGCTTCCTTATCCAATACAAAAGGCTAAAAAAACAAGACGTAGATAAATTATTAAAGAAATACTTTGGAGAAGATTGGAGTCATTGGGTTTTACGATGCCGATGCGAAGAATCGAATTTTTTCTTTATCTTTCAAAAGGCAAACCTTGCGGACTTATCGAACAGAATTACCGCCATCGGCTTTAGGGCCTTTTTTTAATCATTTTTACTTATTCTTCTAACCGATCTGTATTTTCAAAGTTTTCTATCTTGCAGACACATTTAAACTATTTTTCTAACTAGAAAAGTTTAGCAGCTGTAGGTTTTCGTTATTTTCTGCGAATCCGGACATTATGCAGTTATTACACTTGAAATGGAGCTCCTCATATCATCCCTTTTGTGCTTATTTTTAAGATCCCTCTTTAAGTTTGACAAACAATAGTACTGATATCTAAGAATAAAAAAGATCTAGATCCAAGATCTATATAAAGATCGGGATCTTGTATTATTGTTGTAATTACATGTCTAGGAGAAATGCGGATCTTGAAATTCGTATGTCTTTTACATAAAAATGTAAGCAACAGAAGATGAAGAAGATATTCATTTATAGAACCTGCCAAAAACTAAGAACTTCTTTTGCTAAATAACATTTTTGAGTATTATTGCGTTTAAAAAATTTGAGAAAATACCACTAAGGATCCATCTAGAACATCTCAATACGAACTCCCCTTCCATTATTACCCATTTTCCCTTTGCAACCCCACTTCCAAAATCCTCAATCTTCAACACTTTAGGAATTAAGGTAAAGACAATGAATCTGCACAAACTGTCTACATATCTAAATTTAAACAATTTTGATCAAACTATCTCTGAATGAAGGGATCTAATTAAAAAATATCAAACCTGTATGCCATCTTAAATGGGCTCTCAAGTGTGACGTTTTGCCATATACCTTGTTGCATCCAGGGATATGACATATGTGTTGTTTCTTGCGGTCGGAGTGCTTCTCCCCTTCAGCACAGTTGGGACAAGTGCACGCAACACGTTTCAGTCTGGGTTTAACTTCTAAACTGTCGTTCACATTTATGTTGACATTTACGGAAGTTTGATTTTGGGCAGCTGTTGGCGTGAAATTTTGTTGTTGGCTTGGAATTTGTATGGGGCTTGGTCCTGGCGGTTCTACAGTTGTCGATTGGGCTGGAGTATTATTTTGTTGCTGGGGTGTAGTAGATGGCACCGTTGTTACAGTATTTGTCGTTGTATTGGAATTGGGCATTATCCATTTTATATCAGGAGGTTCTGTTTTGATATTCGTCACTTGTGGGGCTATCGAAATTGGAGTACTTGTGACAGGGACTGTGTTACTTGCGGACACTGCTGTTGTGCTAGATGGAGTCGCCATATTTTGGCCCACGTTTACTCCATTGGCTTGTATTACCTGTCATTCAGAGAAGGATTAGTCCACAATTTATTAAATTCCATAAAATAATTGCATACCTGAACATTACCTAGTCCTGGAATATTCTGAACCGGAATAGCTTGCAATCCTGGTATATTTGGCATTTGTATTATATTCGCTGCGTTAGCTGGTCGAAATTGATGCAGTGTTTGAGTGGGTATCACAGTTATTTGCTGACCTTGGGCATTCGTTATAGTTATAGGTTGTGCCTGTGTAGCGTTCTCTTGGCCGGCGCTCGACTGAACATTTGAAGCAGTCACAGATGATGCGAGCGCATTCGAAGCTGCAGATGTTGCTGGATTTGCCATAGAAGTAATGTTCGGTGCAGCTTGTTGCAAGATCACATTTGATGGAGTTGCAGCAGCTTGCGCTGCGTGCAATGCCATTGGATTCAGCGGTGCTAATTGCACCTGCTGGATTTGTCCAGTTGGCGTAATTATATTCGCAACCTGTAATACAAGTATATAAACTTTATGGAGGATGAAAAATATCTCATAAAATTACTTGAGTAAATTGTGGTATAATTTGCATTTGTGGTTGAAGTAATCCAGGCATCGATGCTGCAAATGCTTGCAATGGAACATGAACAGTCTGATATACTGTTTGTCCATTACCAGCATTGATAGGGACTTGAACAGGCACAGTTTGCGTCATAGGGAACTGTACTACATGTGGTATGGCCCCATTTGGTCGTACTTGTATATTTTGTCCTGTTGAAAAGAGAATCAAGTAAATTATTTCAATCAAAAGTTAAGGTTGAAATATTTCTAATTAAAGGAAAAAAAAAGTCCCGTCCTTCAATATTTATTACTCATGCATTACTGTACATAGATATAAAACAACTAATGCCCAGGAGACTTTCAAGGCCACGCATCAGATACTAAGTCCTAATTAACTCCAACAAGTTACATTTATTATCATATAACAGCTAGAAGAGTTAGAAGAGTGTAATAAACTCTATAGCCCTAAAAATTGCAGACAACTACAAGCTTCATCACATTAATATATGTACTATAAAAACATGAAATTAAGAAATATAATCACATAGAGAAGCTAGCCATTTTTAATTCTGAACGAAATTTTCTCCACGGTCAGTCGAAATATTTACAGCTCATTACTATAGCTCTATAGACTGAACAATAGATTCTTTACATAAATAATTGCTGCACATCTCCTCTAACAATTTTAGCTAAAATCAGGGACGTGAATTTTAACTAAACTCTGCGTTTAGTTTCACTCCAGAAGTGAAACTATTCATCTAATGACAGAATAGTTTCACTCCAGAAACATAACTAAATTAAAAATATTGGTTTCCATTCTAATTCTGATTCTGCTCCCGTTTCGTTTTCAATGGTAACCAAAATACCATACAGTTTTGTTTCTGCGCCAGTTTTGCTACAAACGATTCCATCCAGTTTTGTTTCTGCGCCAGTTTTGCTACAAACAATTCCATCCAGTTTCAATTCTGCTACAAAGAAACAATTCTCGTATCAGAAACCGAACTGAAACCATAGTTTAGTTAAAATTCACGTCCCTGGCTAAAATCAATATTCGGCCTGCTTTCTTTAACACCTTCGCTGCCATGAGTATTTATTATTATTTCTGAAAAACAGTTTGCAAAGGCGGAATACAGTTGTCATTTTTATGTTCAGCCTATCGAATTAGTATATTTGGGCGCAGTATTTGTTTTGTGTATGTGATTTCGTAATTTGAAGTGTGTGGTACGATGGATGCTGTTTGTTTATGGTTTATGCAGAAAACTATACCATAGAGTGGGATGTCATACTCAGCTAGAATTTGTAGAAGAGAATACTATTTCCGTCACTCTTCTTACAAAGACGACATCAGTTTGGTGGAATCTTTTACCGTCTATAAACGTTTTATTGATCATGAAATTCTTGATTTACTTGTACAGGAAATTGACTAATGTTTTGTATAAATCAAGAACCGGATTTAAGTTGTACTGTCTTCGTAATCACCCCAGTCACTGTTACTTTGAACTTTACCATACAGTAGAACGCACTTTCCACTCGAAGAACCCTAAAATAGAGGTGGGCTCCTTTTAATATACTTAATCGTTTGGCTCAGTACATATAGAAAATCCGTTCAAGTGATCTGTTCTTTTTGTTCATTTGGGTCGGATCTCCTTGTCATTATTCATTGTCTTTTATCATTCATTTTTTTCGCAGCTGAGTTGCCAGGCTACAGTGAGTTAGCTCAAATTATTTGATCTAGCTCAAGTCATAAATATAATGAGCCAATTCAATTTCAGCTAGCTCAGTGTCAGTATCATCTCTGAGCTAGTTCATCTCCTGAATTAGACTACTCTCACTAGTTTAGCTTACAATTTGCAAGATTGTTGATGTTATGATCATGCAGAAAGATTCTCTTTGATCGTAGAATGAACGATGCAGGGCGAGGGGGTATTAAAAACTGCAATTCAAAGACAAGCCACGCTCTTTTCAGTTAATTGAGCATGCTGTCGTCCCTAAGGGCCATACTCATAAATCGTCATAACTTGTGACGATCACAAAAACAGTCAAATGCGGCTTGAAATTATAAAAGTTCCTCGATATATGGAACAAAGTATTCTACGTCAGCCCAAATTGAATAAAACCGGCCAAGTGCGAGTCGGATTCGCGCACAAAGGGTTCCGTATCTATAAAAACGACAAAAAAAAAAGCATGTCTGTTGTATGTGAGCCCCACTTAAATATTAATTTTATTTTAATTTAATTATTTGTTTTTAAAGTGAATAATATAACTCAATATTCTGTGAATATTTCAAGCGTCTACCTGTTGCCGTTATCAATATCGAGCAAAAACGAGCAAAAAAAAACGAGCAAAAAAATCACGTTTGTTGTATGGGAGCCCCCTTAAATATTTATTTTATTCTGTTTTTTAGTATTTGTTGTTATAGCGGCAACAGAAATACATCATCTGTGAAAATTTCAACTGTCTAACTATCACGGTTCATGAGATACAGCCTGGTGAC
>QYTT01087735.1:9188-22290 GCA_006980735.1 Dasypogon diadema | reverse complement strand
TCTCGAAATTTCATTGAAGCCTATCAAGACAGTACGTTTCTATGAGTAGGATTATAATTTATTCCTGCACACAGCTTCTTAAAAAGTTTAAACGGTTTTTATCTTTTCTTTGGCACAATGTAGCAAATATAGGATAGGTGAAAGAGCAGTACGTGTACAGCAAGTGCTGGCTCAATTCATGGAGGAAGACTCGTAGCGAAAAACCAAGTCAATTCAGGCGTACCGGACAAACGGAGATAGAATGAGGCTCGCTGATGGCACAAGAGTTGAAATTCCTTCAATTGGCACAACCCGCCTGGATGTACCATGAATAGAGCTGTAATGAGGACAATTGATGGTATATTTCGTGCGTGTTTTGTAAAACATATTTCCACTCGTGTGATGAGCAAGATTCAGCCACACCACAAGATATACTCGAGACAGAGAGTACGACTACTGGTGGCATCCTACAGTTACTATCATTTTGCAATTTATATCCGTCGCATATGTGTATTCACAGATTTACGTACACGTGTGATACGGCAAATACCCTGCTCTTATGGCTTCCAAAACGTTTCGTACATCGACAAATTGCAATTTGACGCGACCTATTGAATGTGCGATCTACATGTGCCAATTCATAAATTGACCTATTTACCAAGTCTTTTGTATGCAATAGGGTGCGGTTAGTTACCACCGATAATAAAAGGCTTTCAAGTGCACCGTAATGATGTAGGCAAGGGAAAAAGTGCACACCAGCACTTATTTCGGTGAGAACATCTGCTACCTGCACCAATTGTTGCTATATTAAGAGTTGAACGCGTTGCACCTGTCTCTTGCCCAGAAGACACTAATTGTTATTAATGTGTCTCTTAAGGTGATCATTTCTGTTACCTCACAAAGTCAAATAACAAGAAAATATTTTAATTTCGAAAAATTTAAATCGAAATCCCCAAAATGCGAATGCCTAACAAAGAGATACCTTAGTAAACAAAATCGCTTTATTTCGTAGTTAATTTCTCTCTAGACTTACCTGTAAAGGGCCAATTACAGGGATGAATCATCTGAGGTTAATTATAAAGGCTGTAAATGAGGAAAAATTTCGTTATTTATATTTTTTATCTATGGGAGGTTAGTGCTCATCTAGTTTTTATAAATAAATTGTAGTTGTTATAAATTTTAAAATGCGTCATTTCAGAAATATTTATGTTTTTTGATATCTCACATAATCCCCTCTCTGTAGTGTTTTTAACGTGCACCTTATCAAGCCTGTTATTGTGTTATTTCATAGGAAATCTCTAGCATATTCCAGTGAATCCTTAATTAGTTCTTCCCTTTTCTCCCGTCACGAGTTATAAAACTTCAAGCTTCAAAAATTCGCTAAACCAACATTTTTCAAATTTTACAAAATTTCCCTCCAACATCCCCCATTAACATAAGCTTTTCCGACAAATTTTGGATCCCCCAAAGCTTCAGCATTAGTTTGATGCTAATACCATTGTGGAGCT
Organism: Dasypogon diadema; assembly: GCA_006980735.1. Lineage (NCBI taxonomy): Eukaryota > Metazoa > Arthropoda > Insecta > Diptera > Asilidae > Dasypogon > Dasypogon diadema. The sequence continues at coordinate 20,803 of QYTT01087735.1, read as the reverse complement.
ATGCGACATTTTTTACCTACGCTTGATCCTTTTATATGCCACTTTCCTTACAATATCCTAGAATTTCCGGTACTGACTTATAGCAGTTAAGTTAAGTTAAATTTTCCCAACTTGTGGTGTTGTGCTATTCCTGGTTGGAGACGTTTGTGATTTTGCTGAATAGACTTTATACGGCTAATATAGACAGCACAGAAGGGGTTCCAGACCTGATATGCATATTCAGGCAGACGCAAGCAAAAATAAGTTAGGGCTAGAATTTGGTCCAGGTCTGGCTTGCCCAATTTCTATTACGGCCTTGACAGGGTAGCCTGATCTGGCACAGATCCGAAATGAAACGCTGTTGCGAGTCCGGACCCTATCAAGCTAACAGTTCTGGTCCAAGTCGGGTTCCCGCATGTGGTTCAGGCAAAATTTTTAAATTTAATAAATAGTGATAGTGATATGTAACTAAGTATTTCATATATTATATAAAATTGGTAAATTATATTTATTGTGATATAAAGTTTTTAAATAATTTAGTTATTGTTTCTAACATTATTATATTATATTAATTTATTGTTTTCCAGCATGATACCATTTCTTGTAAAAGAAGGAAAGAATACATTATAAAATGTCTTATATTACGTTACAAAATACACAGATCTGCAGAAAATTATATTAGAGCATGGTACGGCATAACATAGTTACATTTCGAAAATATATGTTACATATGTCAAGTCCCGAATATTAATGGGACTAGAGGAGGCTTACTATGAAATGGCTGCGTTCTTACAAAATCGTCGGGACCAGATAAGGGTCCCCATGAAATGGCTGCATTCTGGCAAAATTGTCGAAACCAAAAGATATGTGCCTTATCAAGGGGTGGAGTAAGTGCCCCAAATCGGTTCCCAATTGGAAAAATCCCAGCAGGGCATTTCATATTAAGACCTCACAGGCATTTCATATAGATATTTCCCTAGATCCCTCAAAAAAAAAGAAGCTTTTTCGTCTCCATTTCGAGTAGATTCAATAATAGGCCTCTATTATAAAAAAAACGTAAAATATCAAAAACAACCCCATTGTTTACTAACCATTATTTATTTATAACTACTTTACCCAACTTTTAGTTTTCTCATTCCAAAGGTAACTTTGACGTGCCCATTTCCGTGGCTCTGAAAACCCTTTAATCACTGAAATTTTGTATAAGTCTCCTTCTTTTAATTTATGAGGAACACCGCTGTTCTTTCATGAAATAACATTTATAAGAAGACCTAAATTACCAACGACTTACTCTCCTCAGGTGCAATAAATTATTTAAATTTTTAGACACAAAAAGGAAGCAATAAAATTCTTTACTTATGCAGAAGGAACTCCACCTCAAATAGCATAGTAAAGTTGAATTCATTTAGATACCAAGAACAATGCAAATTATTTGCATGGGGGCATACAGATTGCAAGGTAAGTCCTTGAATAAAAATTCGGTTCTGAATAGAGAAAATTATGAATCAAAAGTCTGAGGGTAAATAAATCTTGGTCCATTTCAAAAGAATTAAATCACAATGAAAAATTGCATTATATTTTAAAAATTTTCTCTGGTTATGATGTGCATGTAAATAATGTTCATAGTGAAATTTTATAACTAAAAAGGAAGGTATCTGGTTCCGATTTTCTTAAAATTATAATATATTATTTGTGACTGAAAAATAAGCGACGGCGTATTTTTCTATTTGTTATTGAACCCTCCTGGCCGTAACCTTGCAACCTTGGTGACCACTTTCCTATCTTTGCCTGCCGTTTTAATTCAGTTCAGTAAGTTATCCGATGTTTCTTGAAATTTTTAACCCGAAGAACACTTGCGACACCGGCACCTCCCGCATCCCATTCACGGCTACGAATTCCCAATAATTCAAAAATTCTACGGATATAATCCCGTGCACAAAGGATCGAATCTTCTCACGCAATTCCTTCTAAACTTATTAAGTAAAAGTTCAGAGATTTCCTGAAGAGTGCACAAATCTCCAAGACGGAAATTCGCCGATCGTGTCACGATCCTTACACTTTCCAGCACTTATCAATAAAAACCTCTAACCTCTAAAACCAGTTGCACAAAAATTGACAGATTAATGATAATACCTGAGAAATCTAATTGCCGGTAAAGACTCCAAGCTCACAGGAAATTCGAAAAGTGTCTCCTCTACGCTATGCGCGATGCCGGTGTCTTCCCTTTTCCGACCAAAAAACTTATTTTCTACCGACTCCGCGTCCTAAGTGAAAACTCAAACTCAACTTATTCGGACTAGATTCGACTAAAACTCAAACTCAACTGATTACTGGCTGCTGTAAAACTCAACTGCCAACTCCGGACTGACCCTGACCGTGACCGAAACGGACTGATGATTTAACTGCAGCTTTTGTCCCTTTCTATTGATCGTTTTTATGATCGGAGTGGCGTGAATTTCTACCTGCCTGTTTTGGCACCAAATTTTACTCTTTTGGCTAGAATTTAACTATTTCTAAATATGGAGAAAATTTTAGTCAATTGCTGAGGGGGGCGTGTCTACAACGCCCGTTTTTATATTTTTAAAAAATTTTGAGAAAATTTTTCTTTGATTTTGCCAAGAAGTTCAAGGAATAGAAATGCGACCATAACACTTACCTCAACTCCAGCTATTAAAATCCTTAAATATTGTGCACGAATTTCCGAACACTTTGTGCACATAAATTAAAAATATTTTCGTAATTTCTGTTACTTAAAGAAAAACTAACAGTGTCACCTTTGAAGTATCATATTTTAGTTAGTTTGTTCTTCTCCTTTATTAATTCTCGCTGAAATATAAATTTGATACCGAACTGTTGCATCCAGTTATCTGTTGGACACAAGGAAAACTATTAAAAGAAAAGAAAAAAAACTGCTATTTTTGACTTCCTCTAGGGCTTAATGAGAAAAATTCTATTGGCTTTGCCTGCTGTTGTTGAAAACTAATTTGCCAAAATGGCATAATAAAAAAAGGATCTGAACAAATCTTCATAACAATTAGCGCAACTGTTTGACAATATCAAAGAATTCAATTCAAGTGTATTTGAATGCCATTACCTACTTTGAAAATAACCGAAGGGAAATAAAATGATTTGGCATGTGCCTTTATAGTGGCGAGGCATCCAATTATGTGAAAATTCAATTAGGAAAGTTCCCCTTCACCTTACGCAGGAAACAAAAGGGAAGCACGGATACAATCAACTGAAAGCATTGGCTTAATACCTGTACCTACTCCTACATCAGCGGAGACAATTTTGTTTCCTATGTTTGTGTAGATGTAAAAATTTCAGAGAAAATTTTCCCAATTATATCCATATTACGCTCGAAACAATTTCCGAATACTCTCATTAGAATGGAGTACTGAGGCACCGGAAACAACAGGCGGGAGCAACCATAGCCGTTCAAGGATCCAGTTCCAGTGCCTGTGCACCGAGCACACTTCGTCATCCGAGTGAATTCAATTTAATTTAATTAATTAATTCATATACATTAAATTTTACCGCCCACTTGTTTTGTTTTAATTATACTTGAAAAATGTTTTACTTCCCGCCAAAACCGGGGTGAACAGCGGAATGAAAGGAGCAGTGAGTACTTCCCGAATTCCTTTCAGTGGTGGAGGAATGTCTCGTGGCCCTGGCATTGTTTGGGACCACTGCATCCGATACTGGAAGCGGTAGTATACTGGAGTGAGGTGCAACCAGCAAAAGTAAAAAGCTTAAAGGCTTCTGTGACTTTAATTTCTTGCCAGTTAAATCTAAAGTTACCCAGTTCCCAACCCCAACTCTTCAACGACCCACCCTGGGTATGTAGTCTCTCAAACATATATTTTTCAGGGAGTACCCTTTCGTCCTAGAGGTGTATGCAGGATGGAGTAGCTATTGTGTAGTCGTGTTTTTCTTTCTGCTCTGTAATCTATTCACTTGGCGGTGAGTATATTGCCTCTAGAGTGGGGGCAATTAAAAATAAACCCTACAACCGCACGAGGAGATTTGTGAAAATTTATAATAAGCCCCCATTTAGCAATTTATTTGGGGCCTAATGTTTATTCATCCATTTAAACTCGTTTCAATTTCAAAGCCGCCTTGTTTATCCGACTCTATTCTCTCAAACCCAACATATGTCAGCTACATTGGTAACTGAAACAACATGATTTTTTGAGAAACATTAATTTAGAATTAATTATGTTTAGTGAAATTAATACGAACTGAAGTGCTTCATTTAGGAAACCACTACACCATAAAAACTCTCGCGTGGTTGAATGATAATGTATTAAAGCTGCTCGGTTATTTTCATTCGAATTTTTATCCCCATGGCTGAACGGCATTAGGTCAGTTAAATTAAGTCAGAGGCAATTATTTAATTACAAAAGGCTAATAACATGCTTTGCTGCATAATCCAATTAAATTGCCTGGGTATACGTAACCCTCTGTACAGATATTAATTAGCCTATAAATGTACGTCTGTAGCACCACTTACAGTACAGTGTAAGACAAAAGTTGTGTACATGTTACAGTATACCTGAGAAACTGATCAAGGATATGACATGACTAGAAATTGATAAACTGTAGATAGCATGGTTATGAATCTTTAGCACACAATTTGGTGTTTGATAGCTTATTTGCATCCATAGTATGATCTGATCTGTCTCCGCGTCATGGGAAAATGGGATTTTGTTTGATTCTATTTTGTTGAAAAAATACACCTCATTTTAATTTATACATTTATAGGTAAATTTTTCACACTCAACTTCTCGCTGAAAAAGCAAACTTTCAGTAAATAAAATTCTACATTTTCTATATTAGGCTTGCAGCCACCTCATATGTATTTGAAAAACTCAGGCAACTGGTGCGAGCTGGCTCTTTCCTTTTGGGCAAAGATCACAAGCATTCTGAGGCATCTAATAATAGATATAGAATAAATAATATGTAAAAACTTAGTGAGAAGAAAACCCCTTCTATAAAATTGTTGACACCTTTTCAGTTAATAAAGTAATAAAATAAATGCAGATGCATAAAGCCAATTAAAGGTTTTTAATAATGAATATTTAACATTATTAAATTTAATATGCTTTTTTTAAATTGAAGGTAATGACTGTTTTTTTTGTGGCAGGACGGAAGTTATTTGATTTGAAGTTATTTTTGTATTATTTACAGAATACTCAGCCCTTGCAACCACAGAAAAATGTGTCATCTCAAAAATAGTTGGTTTTATTTGTATCCAGGAAATTTGTAAGCAAAAGTTCGTATTATGTTACATTATGAATGTTAATTGCTTCTATATATGAGTGAGTTGGGATGCATAAAAGGGTAGGTTTCGAGACCGATTATCTCCAGAATAAAAGGAGGTGGATACATGTCCTTTATCAAATTAAAGAGAAACTTATTAGAAATGTGCTAATTACAGCTGTTTTGTGATAAATTTGCGTATTTAGATGAAAAAGAAGTAAAAACATGCAAAATTTTGACTTCAAAAATTCGACAAGCAGGAGGTTGAATAAGCATTCATTTAAAGGTTAGGTAAAGGTAGTGTTCTGTATGATATGACATTAGGGTACTTACACAACAAATCATGGATAGTCACTGGTAGCTGCCTACGTTGTTTTTATTTTTTTGCTGGAAATACAGCAACAACTGCACGGATCAAAGAACTACCAGCTACCATCCATGCTCCGTTGTGCAAGTACACATACACAAATCATTTTTAGTGTAAACTGTACGACTTTCATTCTAAAAAGCAACAAAAAAAATATTCAAGTAGCGTTATCTAAGAAACCATACAACCTCCCCCCTTCCATACAACTTTTTGTTTGTGTCATGGAGACCTATGATTGGGCGCCAAATCAGTCACTTTAACTGTACATGTAGAGTGTTTCAGACATCCGTGAACAAACTTAGGGGGGTGATAGATCTCGTCAAAGCAAGTTATAAAGTGTATCGAATAGGGGGTGTAAAATGCGTCATTTCAAAGTGGGGGAGGGGTTTTGTGTTTTTGGATACTATTTTCACTAAACCCTGTAGCGTTTCCCATGCACACATACTATAAAGTCCTCTGCATTTGATAGAGAACCCTTTACCGTTCTGCATTTGATATTGATGCAAATCTTAATATATTCTATTATATTTACAAATTTTTAAAACAATTTTGCCGGGACAGATGCCTTTTTCTCCTCACGTCCGTGGTTTAGCAACCAACTGACAACTTTGAAAAATAAGAAGAATAAGCTTTTCTTAAAACTCCTGATCCCCCAGACCATCAAAACTTTATTGCATGCTATAATGAAGCTAAAACACGTTCATAGGTTTTATATAAAGAATATATTGTTGACATACGTGACAAATTGTACAGTGACCCATGCGCTTTTCACAAATTTGTCAACGTTAAGAAAAAAAGTGGACGGCTGAGTTTCGAAGGGTATTCTAGCAATGACACGCTTAAAACGTGACAAGTTTACTTCATTCTTTGAAAATGCTTTCGATCTCCCGATTTTGGTCCAGACAATAATAATTTTTTGCACATTACACATCTCCATTCATCTCTCATGAAATCATTATTGCCATATTAGCGAACTTTAATTGTAGTTCAAATTCTGATGGCGTACTTCCAGCAGTAATTAAATCCTGCTGCAATATTTTAGTTTGTCCCACTATGGATACTTTTTCACTGCATGTTTTCCAAAACTGTGGAAAAACTCCTATTCTATACCTAAATATAAAAAAGGCAATAGGAGTGACATTTCAAATTATAGACCGACAGCTAAACTGTCAAGCAAACTGTACAATTTATGTAGTTACGAGCTTTTTAAACTACATTTTTAGGGGATTTCAGGTTTTCCCTAAATTTATAAATTTACGTCATGGATACCTTGCGGCTAGTGTTACCGTTTGCGATCATAAACACGAAATCATGTTTACGACGGTTTAGGATTATTTTATATTTTATATTTTCACTTTTACTTATTTTTGCTTCCCAATTAAAGTTGTTAAATTTTGCACTTAGTACAATCTGAACCGAAATTTAAGTATGATGCCGTTGAGATAACTTGATAAGTTTTGCACCATGTAAATTTGATGAACTAGGGAAGTTTTTGAACTAGTTTTTAAAAAAATTATTATGGAACTTTTTTCTTAAAATTGCCATAGAACATTCAAGTTAGTTTTTGTTCTGGTAAAAGAAAAAATTCAACATTATTTTTTGAGACAATGGTGAAGTGTACTGAAATAAATGTTTTTAAATACAACAGGTGCACTGTTAAGCTATTTCGAGAAAAAAAATCAAGTGCCTATCTCACTTACTTCGATCGCTATGACCAAAAATCCCTTACAACACGTCATTAGCGAAAAATTTCGAAAATTTGTAATAACTTGAAAACTAAAAAAAATCGTAGAACATACATGCTGGGGGTGATTTGGGTTCCCCGAGGGACGCTCTACCTCCAGGCTTCCGATTATCACTTCTTTTTGGGACACCCTGTATATATGAGACAATCCGCGTCAACTGGATTAGAGCTACGACCAAAATTAGAAGCAACCAAAAAATCGACCAAGGGCTCATCTTAAAGCTTAGAGCGTCTACTTTCAAATGCCGAGTGCGCCTTTGAAAAATCCAATATGAGGGCCGGAAGCCGAGGAAAAATCGAGCGACCCGCAAAAAAACTTGTGAAAATAAAAGTTCGCAACCGATCGGGTCGTTTTTTGGCTTAAACTGTAACTGATAGACGCCTCTAAAAAGTTGGTGGGGTAGGTTGACAAAATCCAAAATGGCGGACCCAATATGGCAGTCAAAAATCCAATATGTTATCAAATTTTTGAAAATCAACCGATTTGCACCAAATTTGGTATACGGGGGGTTTTGGAGTCTTTGATCACGAATCTGAGGTCGGATTTGCAAAATCAAAGATGACGGATCGAATATGGAGAACGAATTTTTTGAAAATCAACCGACTTGCACTAAATTTGGTGTACGGGGTTTTGGTAGTCACTAATCACGAATCCCAGGTCAGATTTGCCAAATTCAAGATGGCGGATATATATATATATAAGATTTCAACCTAAGTGAGTACATATTTATTTCTTCTTCAGTTGTTATCTGTCCAAAAGGTATCACGATTATTGGACGATAAACCCGTACAACGATCTAAATAGTCAAGGTGTAGTTATTTCTGTCCTAACCTAATTTAACTAATCCTTCGATATGAGCACACTTTGTCTTCTTTATGTTATAGCAAACTATAAGTTCTTAGTTCTTGATCTGATGGTTATTTACAACATCTCAACATACGGGAAATCGAATATAGTGCTAAGATCGTCTACGTTTTAATACCAAAGCGTGAAGTTATGAGAAGAATAACAAAAATGCGTTTCAAAGCAGGTTCACCGACAGACCTGCGGTACTCGCTTGTTAATACAGAGGAGGATTTTTTCGATACTATTTATCTAGTGGAAAATTCTCCCAATTGGCTTGATTGGACTACAAACTCTTTTTATTAATAATAGCTACTATCATTTAGTTCAGAAATCTCACTTCTTAACGCGATACCATGAAAAGTATACCTATCTAATTAGAGGACTGTAATGAAGCTCTGAGCTTGCGAAAGAAATACTCTCTGTTGATTATGAAATTTAATGAAAAACAACAGTTTCTTGATATTAAATCAAAGTGGTGTAGTATATAAAAGAAGAACGTGCTCTCCGTAGATTGAGAGAAGAATTTCTGATATTTACGTGAGTACAACTAAGTTCTTCGAAATATCATTCAATATTATGCAATAAATCTGAAAAAATGTAATCTAGTATTATGTATTTAATAATTTAAGAAGATGAGTACAAAAGTCCACTTTGCTAGCTATCCTTATGGTTATGTTATCATAAGGTGTTATACCCAATACTGCTAAAAATCTGTTCTAGAATCTTTTTCAAGGATGCATTGGAGACGCGAGGAGATATACATTGACCTATAAAAATATTCTTTAATCCTTGAGATTTCTACTTACGCTTCTCTGTTCTAGAAGTTCACTAAGCATTAGGCAGTTAAAAGCATAGCATTATTGGAGTCATAGATTCGCTACTAATAACTGTAAGACAGGGTTTGAAATATTTCCCTCAACCTTATTCGCACCCCGTCCACTGTCATCGGTCGTGTTAAATAAAACAGTTCTGCTCAAATAGGAAATGTTCCTGTGAGCATCTCCTGGAAAGAATTCCTCTGGCAATTTCCACTTATTTCACACATTCAAGGATCTGCTGTAGGATGCACGTACACACTTGCAAGGATACTCACGTGGAGTGGATAATTGAGTCAAGAGTTGAACAACTCTAATTTTCAGCACTGTGCGAAGTTGCATAGTTCGAGGCAGCGAAAATTTTTAATTGGCTTATGCGATGTTGTAGCTCTCGATGTTTTGTACTGGCTCATGTGGGTACGGATGGGTGTGATTGGGCACCACAGGGCACCCTTTGTAGGTACATAAATTTGAATGTGCCCTATTAGGAGGTTTTTAGATGAATTTTTCCTCAAAATTTTGTAATTAGTTTTATTGTTTCGTCCGCTCCCTGTGCTTCTACTTACCAGTGAGCATGTGTACCCACGACAAACTTTGCCCAGACCAAGGACGTACCCTCACCGCACCCCGTATAACTTCTCACAGGCCATTATTATTCAGTGAAATTGGAGCCGCATTCAACGTATCGGATGAATTGCTGCAAACAACTAGAAATTACTCGCTTTTATTCAGCGAATTTATAAATCTATTACGTACCACATGTATTCATCCATGGCTTTGTTTTATGATGGTAGTTGCATTCAACCCTTTATAGGCTTCATTGGCACTATTTATAGCAATCTTTAAAGCGCCGTGAAAATCGTTTACAGCCCCGACAGTTCTCCAGTATTTATATACGGTGAACAATGTTATTAATTTACTATTGTCAGGCAAAAGTACTGCACAAACCAATTTAGGTATATTGGTTTTAAGAATGGTTGCATACCTGAAGTTAAGCTTTAAGATAGTTGACAGTTTGTTTATCTTACTGTACATCAAAAAAACAGATTATTAGTGACATTGTACATTACAATTGGCGTTGCTGGAGGGTAACAGTGTGATAACTCTTATTTTACAGATCTCGAATTTTTAGATGTATACTAATCGTTGAACTGATAACAGAATACTGTTAAAAAAGATATTTTTGCTCAGCTATACATTCCAACTGCAAATGTAAGTTTGTACGCACAATATTGAGAGATTTACCATGTTATTTTAAGGCCATAGACTTCTTATAGGTTTTCCTGTAATCTATAAGTAAAGAACTATTTTCAGTATTTTTTTCAAAATTTTAGGCTCAATACTTTCGAAAATAAGGGGAGGGTCCTGGTCAATTTTCATCTACTTCATTAAATAACTTTAAAACTATTTATTTTAAAATTACAAAAAAATATATTTGAGACAGTATAAAAAATATATATCATTTGATATGTCACACGGTACAGTTTGCAGAACTTTTTTTTCCAATTTTCTAATTTGCCCCCCAAAATTGACCCCCATATTCGAAATTTATTTATTTACGTTACACGTCCATGTTTGGGTTACAGAAATTCATATGTGTATCACATTTCAACTTAATCGGCCCAGTAGATTCGGAGAAAATTGGCTTTGACAGACGGACAGACAGACACAAGAGTGATCCTATAAGGGTTAGTTTTTTCATTCGGACGTACGAAACCCTAAAAACGAACAAATAAACAACTCAAAGTGAAGTAATAATAACTTTAGTAGAATTTTTACGTAAGTACACCTGAAAGATTAGGAGTGGCCACTTTTGCATAAAGGGGCAATGAATTTGTTTGTTGACTTTCAAAATAGCATATGCTTTCCACAGCGTAGCTAAAGTATGCAGGTTTTAGGATTTTTTCACTCGGCCGTATGTCTGTGTTAGTGCATTAATTGATTACCTAAAAGGTAAATAAAAATATTTTCTAAAAATCATTGTTTTTAGTGCAATTCGTAACCTTTTAGTACTTTATATGCAACTATCCTCTTATACCATTTTATACATAAAATTAGAATGCAGGAACTATAAAAGCTACTATGTTGAACTTTTTTCCTTATTTTGCATAAATATTTGAGACATACGCATATGTATATCACAATAACAAAAGCCAAACAAGAGAAAGCAAGAAAAGAAGCTATAATTGGTATAGACCAATTATGTTACACCCCAGATGTTGGTGAGAAAAGAATGCAATAAGTATATAGTGAATAGCGTTGAATTCTGGCAGAAAGCTATAAAAAATATATAACTATAAACGAATATGATGTGGCTTGGTTTCTGAGGAATACTACAATCAGTCCATTAAAATAATTTCACAATTATTTAATAAGTTCAACGATTCCAATACTCGTGCGACTCTCCTTCAGATGCTTTTTAAAGGAATTAACACTTTCAGTGTGGTGTCAGTCCCCGGAGATTGGCATTTAAAATCTTTTTCAGTACAAATGCATTTTAAAACGGAATTCTCCCACGAAATCTTTTATGCTACTTGCCGCACCCTGCTTGTTAATAGAACATTTTCACTCCACTTTCAGAGTAATTAAAGCCAACATAGT
>QYTT01087732.1:0-11209 GCA_006980735.1 Dasypogon diadema | reverse complement strand
TTAGCACCACATCGAAATTTTATGATAAAATGTACAACGACAAAACTTATTTTTTCACGATAAATTTACGACAAAAAAACGACAAATTTTGAAATATTTTTCATTTAATTCGGACAAATGTGTGGTGCTAACTTTATACACCTCACTTGCCTTGTTATTGGACAGTATATTAACCAGAAGAAGTGCATTGTCTTAAACGTTATTTATAACAACTAGGAGATCCTTGTGCAATTGCACAAATTGAAGGTATATGAGTGACATATCGTCTTTATACGTTCCCTCAATTTGCACCTTAAATTTCAAAGCGCGGTTTTTTCAAAGGTGTCCCCTGTAGACCTAATCCTCCCATGCAAGGAAGCAATAAAAAGACACTTGCAAAATATTTTACCATGCAGAATAATGAAATGAAAAAAGTTCCAATTAATCCATGTATTGCATACTTATCGGTGGCAAACACCGAACTTAACACCAAAGTTACCCAGGAAGGCAACCCCAAAGTAATGAACACAACCCCGAACTGATGCGGATCAGTGTTGCCATTATAAAATTTCAAGAAAAGCTCGATGGAACTCCATATAAAAAAAGTGGCTGAAATACGGAACCGGGAGTTTTCTTTGTATAATTAATATATAGATTAGAGCATTGGTTCCGGGTTCTAGTCACACTAATACGTTCGTTCTAATGATCTAATTTTTGTAATGGCAAGACAATATCTCTTGTATGTATGCAGTAGTATCCTACCAAAAGTCGAAGAATTTTTCTATAAAAAAAAATGGGGACACAGTCCAAATAGTTTGCACTTGATATACAGTGCTGTAATAAAATCAAAGCTGTGACATGAAGCAATTGTTTAGTAGGAAGAAGACATAAAGTTGAGATAAACAAGAGTGCAAAAATGGCATACCTTAAGCCTTCATACTCACAGAAGGAATAAAAATGAATGAAGCTTCCCTAATTATCTTTGTGGAGAAGGAGGCGAGATATCTCTTTACCACGAATGAATTAAATTTAAAACATATTATAATCTGGAATTAGGCGCTAACATTCAAATATATTAATATTAATTGGCACGAGGAGGGAGCAGCCGTATGGGTGGGTAGCTCAACGAATAGAGCACCCGACCGATAATCGGGAGGTGGCTGGTTCGACTCCATCCACAGACGCAGGCTTTTTTCGTGTCAATAATTCTTGAGATCATTAAAAATAAACGCTTTAAAATTTACCATCACTTGAAATTTACATTTCTCGATACTAAGAAATGTTTCAGAAAATTAATTTTAAATAACTTCACTTTATTAAAATTGAAAATATTTATTCCAAATTATGTAATTACAGTTTTATTTTTTAGATATTTGTGTATTTATGTGAAAGAGGATAAAAAAAATGCCAAAATATTTACTTTAAAAAATTCGTAGCTCCTAAAAGTAGAGAAGCAGTAGTGTTCTCTACGATATGGCGTTACGCTCATATATAAATAAACCATATTTAGTAAAACCTTTAGTGCTGTTTTGAAAAGAAGAATCTACAGAAAGAAATTGAAAACGTATTTAGAATGACAGTACGCCTACGATTATCAAAAGTCTAGTGAACTTTATGAAAAATCGATGTCAAGCAGTGATAAACGCGAATGTTTGCACTGCAAAGCACTAAATATTAATATTGCTTGCCTTAGTGAATAATAGAAGTAAGAATAATAAAAAATAAAGTATTTCAAGGAAGATTTTATTTCACATTTTAAGTATGTTCAGTTGTAATTTTATCAAAATGCAACTCACTTATGAGATAATTTTGTTTTTTCTTTTTTATTTGGAAAGTACCGTCGATGCATTCGTTATGCACAGTATGGTAAGTTCGGCAGTACAATAAAAGATAAAACAGCAAGCAAGATTGTAAACAAAAATATCTAACAACTAGATCCTAAAAGGAGCAAATGGTTGGTGAACTACAGTAAAATACACGAAGAAAGAATAAATAATACTAACAAAGAAGCGACACAAAACGAGTTGGAAAATATTACAGTTATAAAAGTGATTTTGCTCCTTGCTTTAAATGTGTTCAGCCCGCTGCATTGTACCCTCCTCCTCCTTGACGCTAAGGTGTTGTTGCACTTCCGAAGAAATTGATCAGAATACTTCAAGGAACAATTGGTATACCGATTAATTACCGAACACCCTGTTGATTTTTGAATTTTTCAAAGGCCTTTAATATGATAGGTACCTTGCCAGATGGTATTCAATACTTGTTTCTGAGCTAACAATATCGCATCTAAGATACACCATATTGTTTTACTCTTAATTTGATATAGCTTTGATTACTCCTGATAAAGAAGAATCTAACAATACCTCATTTATCAAAATTTGTAAGAAGCAAAAAATCAGACATAGAAATTGCATAAATTGAACAAAATTAAATGTATGACTAAAAATAAACAAAGTGAATATTAGTATATATATATTATTTTGAAATATATATGTAATTCTTCGGAGAAATGTAAAATTAAACACCTTTTCTTCTTTGCAGGTAAGCATTCGTTCTGGGTACGCATGAAACGAGTGAGTAAAAGGAATTTATTTATGTCTCTCATTTTATTTCCTGATAAACGTATAAATTTTGTACTTTTTAACTCTTTGCTTTGCATAGGCGCCATTACGACGTAATTACAATATTAATCACCAACAATATGACCAAACGAATGGAAGCAACACCATCTACAACTTGCAAAAAATAATACTGTTATGCCCTATATAGGCGGTACAACTAACTTATACACACTATCACAATAATATCTTTCGTGCTTCATTTTTAATATTTAAAAAGATTACCAGGTTTCGTTGTTGACGTTGGACGTTGTGGTCCATAAAAGAGCTGTCAAAAAGTCGATGGCAAAATAAAAGAAATACGAGTTTTATAAATTGGAAATCAACCTTTTGTTTTTAATAATTATAACAAGTACCATAAAATGGGTCCAAGATTGGCATTATAACATCAAAATATTGTGATTTGTGTAAAATTTCATAAAAGAATCCCGGGAGCAACGTCATTTTGACATATTATGATTCGAGTATGTCGTCTGTCTGGAGTAGTGAGCAGTAGTTAGTTTGGCTGGAACAGAAAACACTCCAAGGCTACAGCAATATAATATATTATTCACAAAAAATGCTCACTGTGTCACTGAGCGATACAAAAGCCTTATTTTCCTTTCTAAGGATACCACCTTTATTAAAAGGTTTAATTCGATGATGCATTCATCACTGAAGAATAGAACGTCGTCGAGGTGAAATACTTTTCTGGCTGGAAACAGCCTATACTAGCGTTTCAACGCAAAATTAATCACCAACAACACCAGTGTGATCTAACAGTTTCCTTAATATCATTAACATCACTGGCCATATAGCAACAGATTTAATCTATTCCAAGGAGATCAATTTTTTTTGCAATTATTTCTCTCATCGTCAAATGGTCAGGTTCACCTGTAAAATCTCACGGACGATATAAAGAGATCGATCTTATTAAAATTAGCCGAAAATATTTTTAATATATTTTTGTGATGTAAAATCTCACACCCTACACAGACGAATAAGAATTATTATTATTACAAAGCGACGCAGTTCCCGTGCTGTTTTTATGAAATTAAAAAAGAATCGTGTTATTTTGATGTCATAATGCTCATTGCAGTATGTCGTCTATCTAGGATAGAATTGAGTCAAACACAATTCGTATACGCAAGCAGTCGAGATATTTTGCATCTTACTGGCGAAGTTATCTAGTGTACAATTATAGAGTGAAACAATATAAAAAGTATTGTGTTCGAGGCTATTCCTGAAAGCACCAAATACAAACATTAATAAATGTCCCAACTTGATCTGTTTATTATATTGTGGATTCCGAACCATTTAGTTGTTGGTTTTTAGTGATTATCCTTGTCCTTTGATGGGGATGCCGGCGCGATTTGAACTCGTTATGAACCGCGGACTATTGTTTACTAAGCCACCGACGCCCCAGAATTTTTTTGGTTTGAATAAAGTGGTCATCCCTTTTGACGTCTTTCTCGAGTTTTATAAATATTTTAAAATGCAAAATTCCACAAAGTACATAAAAGTGTTTCAATATACAAATCTCTTTGTATTTGTCTTAGACTCTTCTACACTTCATGGGTTATCTTCTCTTATCTGAAGTCTTTTTTCGTTCTTTTTAAGAACATGCAAAAGTTATCACAACAAAGATACAAAATAAATGTGGTTTGCGGGGTGATTTTCAGATAGAAATTCAAATAATCTAAATCCAAGCTATGCCTTGGTCGGACTATCTTTTTTCGCTGGTTTATTTCTAGATAAGCTGACTGAAATTTGTAAACAGCTTTATCAACAGATTACTATTTATCTTAGTTAAATCCAACTTGTAACTATTTATCTTGGACTTGTAGTAGTTAAGTGTGTGGGTGGAAAATTTCTATGAAATGCAACTAGACAGTCAATACGTGCGTAAGAAATTTGTTTACGAAATTTTCACGTATATTTTACAATACCAACAAATACCTTTAAATATTTGGAAATAAATGCTCTTTCTCCGATGGTTGTCCGTCCAACTTGCTTCGTAAGGGGGTCGATTAATGTCTCAGATTTTATTTAGTGAAGTCTTAGAATTACGAAGTGTGCCGCAATCTCACTGCATACACATTGAATCCAACACATCATGCAGATGCAGTTTTTACAAACTGTCTACAGACGTCCAAATACAAAGGAAGTGCTTCGAAATTCAAGAGTTCGACAGGAAGTTTATGAAATTCAATCTTTCTAAGTAGTATGAGTCAAAACAAGGTGTAAAACTGTTTCATTGGGTTTCGTCACACATTAGTGCTACATGAGTTGATATCAAGTAAACAGAAGGCTAACCATATGCGAATGTATCTATGCATCTTTAAAAAAAAGAGATGTAGTTTGCTGTTTTATACCACGACGTAATGTAGAAAAACCAGTTCCCTCATCTCTTAAACTTTCTATCCTTAGCCTAAATGGTTTTTCTGTATGTTAAATAGCGTAAAAATGGAAAATTGTCCATAAGAGTATTAAAATCGCCCTTGAATTTAATGTGCACGCTAAATTCGATTTGGTTTCAGTTCACATTTGGAACGTCATGGAATGCCTTCAACTTGAAAGGTGTAAAATTACTTCAAGGCGGCGTGCAACGTATGAAAGTGAAATTTCATTCAATTCTTTTGTTTACATAATTCAATTGCATCGTAGAAATGGAAATTTTCGTGTCCAGGTGCAATTAGATGTGTGATGAATATATTATAATAATAAAGTCATTGATTTTGGCCGCAAGGGCAAGACAGAAGAGTGGACAGTGGAAGTAATGCGGGCGATATGATCTCAAGTGAAGCCCCGAAATCATTTTGTTGGCATTGCCAAATCTGGTCTTTCTTCAGGGAAAAAAAACTGGTTTGATTTTTGGTTTTTACAAGCCTTGCTAAAACCGGTCTTCGTGCAGAGTACGTGCCAAAAAGAAATTTTATTGATGTTGACACTTTCATGATTTACCCTCAAAGAATTCTTCTTTTAAAGAATTATTGTTCTTGGACATATCTGAGATATCTTTTATATCTTTTTGATGTCAGAATAGTTTGTGAAAGAATAGTTTCGATAAAGGAGGTCTGCGATGTTTGACATCTTTTTTCGTGCACGGCTATCAAATTACCTTTGTGATTTTTATTTTCTCATATCTTTAACCCACTTTGGTGACAAATTAGAAATGTGACATTAAATTTGTTAACATGGAGAAGGGAATTAATTGGATTTTGAATTTTAAACAACTGATTTATACCGCTGACATATCTTAAGTTAAATATTCATGAATTAACATTTATTTTGTTTTAAATTTTCTATTGTAACAACACGGCTATAAATTTTTATGTAAGAATTTGTCACAAACACGTGCGGTAGAAAATTGTGATATACTACAAAAGTTATACAAAATGAAAACGAAAACTTATTAATTGTTCCATGGAAAGCAATGCAAACTGTGGTAATATATTTCTTTTACACACTGCCTGAGGTAGCAAATTTATAAAAGTTCATTAAGATTTGTTCTAATAGACCCTTATTATCCCTATACGAATCTTTTAACATATCTAAGGAATGCTTTTTAAGATCTTTGTATAACAGATACCTTAATAAGTTTAGTCTCCATTTTGTAACACCTTAAAGGAGTCATCGTAGGCCCATAAAAGGCATGTCCGCCTGTCCGTCTGTCAATACAATTGAAGGCGAACGGAGCAACGTAGAAAGCTGAAATTTGGTATGTGAGTTTGTTATTTTATTTGTGAAGTTGAGTCTGTAGATGAACATAATTGGCCCACAGCAGTGATTTCGCTCAACTTTTAAGTTTACTCAACATTTGAACGTTTGTTTAACACACGAAATTTGATCAGACTCAAACTGAGAGGATTTACATTTAAGTATTGAGCGGACACAAATCTTGAGCAGACTGAAATATTTAATGACTCGTATTTTGAGCGGAGTCATCATTTAGGCCTTTTATCTAAAATAATAATTGAACTTTTATTGTCTTTTTTTATAACTATGTCAAATAAAATAAAAAAGTGCGTTCACGCAAAGGACAATGGTCATGAAATTTTCGTGTCTATAATCAAAAAAATATGTATATGTAAATAAACCTCTCCCATATATACTTCAAATTGATAAGTGATGTTCACCTATTTCTTTTCATTGTTTTCTTAACAGTTTTAATATTATGTATGTACGAATACGATTTTGATCCTAGTTAAAATATTTTCTTGACAATTGTTACTTTTGATTGAAGCAGTGGGAAATGTTGGTGGAACCGTCCAATAATTGAAAGTTCGCTTAAGATTTGAGTCCACTCAAGATTCCTTTCTGAGTTGAACAATTTGAGTTTGTTGTAATAATCCATGCCGATACTTACTACAGCTTCTATTTTTACTTTTACACAGATTTTAAATAAATAAATAAATTGGTTTATTATTACTATACTAATACTATACTATACCAATTATTTAAATTGTTCTTTCAATATGAGAACGCAACAATGTAGGTACTATCCAGAAGAACTAAAATCTCTTCAACACTCTGGGCTAAATAAAAACTATAATTAATTTTTTTTGAAGAAGGGAACTCACCTATGAGGTAAATATATCAACAGTTATCCACCCAAAATTTTAATTCTTATTTGGCTCAGTAAATTCATAATGTTAATATTTTGCATTTACTTTTGAATTTCTTTTTATTAATCCTTTACATTGAAATTGATTTGAATAAATGATGTTTCTTTATAGGATACTTAGCAGCTGTCAAAGTTTTTTGTTTTGCAATCAATGGAATAAAAAATGCAGAACGCAAAATTATGTATTCTGTGTCATATTTAGTTTAGGAAATATTAGACCTCACTGGCTCGCCTCATATTTATGAGATAAAAAAATAATAATTTCGATGCTTTTGTCCGTCCACCTATGAAATTATCATACTTCCGGCTTTGTTTCTAAATTTATCATTCTCGGCTTACTATCTTGAGCGATAACATAAAAAATATTAAAATAATGATGTAATAACTTAACAAATATCACACGTATGCTTTACAATATTTACCAATCACTGCTAATTTTAATAACAATAAAAATGTTAAAATGTGCAGACGTGTATTGCTTATTTAAGTGTAAATTTATTCACGTGTATCCAGTATCTCAAAGATAATATATTATATGCAAGAACTTCACGCTATCTTAATATATTAGTGCGACTATGGCTATCTTAATATATTAGTGCGACTCATTTACAAACCAGTACACTGCCTATACAAATAAATCAAAATTAAATTAATGAATAAAATTTAAAGGATTGGTGGATAATACAGTGATTTATGATTCATTACGCCCCGAGTTCGAGATTCAGAAACGTCTATGAGCATCAAATTTTTTTGGCTGACAACATGATAATCACTAGCTAGCTTTTGGTTGCTGTAACAATTAAGTGCTTTGAAATAAGCCGCCGATTATTTGTAATGTATAAACATCAGAAATTAATAGGTCAGTGCCTATTATATAAGGTCTTTGTATTTTATATTATTTAAACGTAAAAGAATTTGTTTGCTGCAAATAAAATTGAAATTTATTAAAATTTCTTCTTTTCTGGTTTGGTTTGATAGGCATTTTCTGTGGTCCGATTATGCTCATCTACGAACTCAACCTCACAAATAAAATAACGAACTCACATATCAAATTGCAGCTTTCTACGTTGCTGAACGTAATCGCGTTCGCAGATGGACTTACAAAGACCTTAAAAAGTATTCACTTTTTAAAGGACTAATTTTTAATAGCACAGTATTGGCAGAATGAAAGCTGGAAAGGGGAAATAAATGGAGAATTAAATGAAGTACCATCTTCATTTATCACATATTTTCTCTGAAAAATTACAAATTTTGTTGTAGAAAAAAATAGAAAATGGTAATCTGTTCCGAATTTATAATGAGTTTCCCTTCTAGCTCAGAACACGTACTTCTTATACAGCTCTGTTCAAGAAGGAGGAGAAGGAGTAACTTCATTTTTATGCCAAATTTTACCTCAAGGACAATGGACTAAGGTTTGCAGACGGCTGGATGTGCCGTTGTCACCTATGGAAATTGGTTTACATGGAATCATATCAATACCTTGAAATAAATAGCAAGGCATGCAGTATTATACGTCTCTGGAATACATGACGAATACATGCATGCAGAATTGATCTTAGAAAATCTCATCTGGCTGCCAATGAGCTAGATGAAAGTCTCCGTTTGGACATTCTCTAACACGTGTGCCAGATGTGTCTTTCAACCGCGCAATCTTGGTTTGATATTACTCTTTTAGATGAGTAAACGGTAGTATAAGCCGCTTCTTATATCGCTGCAAAAAACCTTTGATGATGTGATTGACAATATGATTTCTTGCAACCATGCAACATAGTCATTCCAAAAATTATGAATAATTATTTTACTCGACTATCACTGGTTTCGATCAAAGACTGCAGGCGAGTTGTCTTTATCCTTGAATATCCTGAAAAGTACTTCGGATTCCACCAGCGTCCCAAGTTGAAATTCTACATGTATCTACAACACCAAATAAGGATTTTCTTAAAAAAAATACTCAAAGATAAAAAACATATCCGTTATCCTTGGAAATTTACTTTAATTTAGATCATTAAAAAGTGGTGAGCAAAAATCGCAAGCCTAGATAATGCTCATCCCTTGTTTTCATTCATGCAGCTGTAAGGTGAAGTTCTATCCAAAGATCAGAGTGAATTAACTTTAATTTAACAATTGTAATGGACAGAATATTAAAGCGAATAGAAAAGGAGCTTTTTTTTTTTCCTCGAACACAGAGCAGAGCTCTAAATTGATCTTTTTCGTTCGGAGCAGGTCACCGAACACATCACACATGTTGAAATCCTCTTTTCTTAGCTGTTTATTATAAAAGTTATTATAAAAGTGGATTCAAGTCTCATTTTTTTATTTTTATAAAAGTTCTAGATAGTTTTTTGAACTTCAAGCAATCATTAAGAATCATATTTTGTGTATTTTTTAATGCAGTTTAATTGATGTGTATGCACATTGCTATTAAATTTAGTTCATTAGTGAAAATACACTAAGAGAACCCAAATTTGGGACAATACACTTTCAAAGCAATTCATTACTACATTGCAGTGCTGAAAGTGAAATGAATTGAGTAACGACTTGTTGTCGACTCCTGTAATAATTATGAGCACATTGATTAAGTTTTGTGGTTAGCAAATTTGTAATTCAAGCTTTAATTGATTTCGTTAGCAGAACGGAGTTAGTCTATCCATCAAAAGACTTGCTCTTTTTGTGAAGTGAAATTGTTTTGTCGTAATTACGTTCCAGAAAGTAAAAGGAGTTGCATTTACACTAATCGCAGGGTATCAGCTCTAAAGTAGGTACTCAATAACTCCATCATCTGTTCTGACGTTAATTGGCTTTCAGGGGATTTCCAGTTTTTGATTGGTGAAATAGAAAATGCAAGTTGCACGCTTTCCTAACTTACAACTGACAATCAAATTTGCTTAGTCAGCGACACGTGGCACAATTATGTAAATTGAATCTTCAAAGCTCACCGTAGTAGTGTTCAGAGGTGAGTGAGGAGACGATGTGATGCGCCCTATGGACAGTGTTGTTTATTATGGGCGCGTACACAGAACACAGAGATGCCTTGTAACATTCAAAAATTTAGTTTCTACCCAAATTAAATTACTGAATCCCAATGTTTCTATCCACAGCACATAAAATGCCTTCCTTAGAGCATAATGGAGGCGAAACTTCCGATTGTTGCCATTCATTAAATTTCCTAAAAAAAGCATTTCTCATCTCTAGGAATGCCAAGGTGAGTGGAAGACTCCTCACTGTGATGTCGTTAACAGTGAAAATACTCCCACTACATGTTTAGTCAGTGGTCGCACAATAGAGTTCAAATTACTCATCAACAGCTTTCTGCCCCAGCTTGCAGTGTGGCATTGGACGTGACGGCATTATGCATAGTTGTAATTCAATGGCGTACTGGTAAACAACTACTGTTTGACCACTGAATGCCACCTGGAAATTGCAACGCAAAAAAAAAATATTTCTGTGGCACAAAAAGGTGTTAGTAAACCAAAGACTCAGTCACTAAGGTCAAGTGGATCAGTCAACCGTCCCCTCTCAAACTGGAATTATTTATTGAATCGTTAGATATTGATCTATGGCAAACCTATTGAACTCACCTCTGGCAGGTATCGAAAAGTTAGTCATCTTGGAACGGTGCTTCGAGTAAAATTTAACCGCTAAAATCACGGTAATGGGATTTTATAGCGCAGTAGATCTCAAAGTTGACTATGATAAAATTCCTTCCCCTCAACAAATACCGGTCCATTGGTACAAGAAACCCGGATTAACAAGCTGCCAGGTATTCAGTTTGGCACTTCTTAATCTTTTATTTATCTTCTTTTTCCCTGTTCGTCAGATAAGTTCAGGATAGGTAGAAAGTCTGTGGTCTTATTTTATATCTCTGATCTTGTAATGCATGCTCCAGGCATTTCCAACAAAATTGTTTCCAAATTAAGGCAATTTGAAACAGCGAATTTTAAATGCTTTAATTCGATATGCAATTAGTTCGTCTAGATGAAAATGTTTTCATGATTCATACTTTTGA
>QYTT01087728.1:20987-35246 GCA_006980735.1 Dasypogon diadema | reverse complement strand
GGGGGGGTCCGGTCCGAAATTTATCACAAATAATAAGATATGTTTGAGGACTTGGAGGTGTAAAAAGAGCAAACCATCAACACTAAGTTCATATTTTGCTTCTTATTTGTATAGTTCACAGAAAAATCTTGATATCAAGGGAAAATAATCATTACTGAATGATATTAAATCTTTTATAAATACCAAACGGCTTTCCCAGGGTGTTAGAATAGTGCAACAGTAATTCACTTGAAGTGTGTTCCGCTTATAATCTTTTTGCGGATTATTTACATTAGGTTTTCAACCGATGGATATTTGGAACATCCACTTGATCATTGTAATATCCTGGATGCGTTGCGGAGTCTTAATCCAAGTACTAAACTGGATGTTTCTCCATTATTTACTATTTTTAATTTACCTTAATACACTCTCTGCTTGCTGCTCGTATGTACTTATTTTTCTTATTTGTAAAATAGTAAACTAACTTAATGTTGGAATCACGAAACGCCTTTGACATATACAATATGAAAAACATTTAAGTTTATTCGAGAAAATAGTCATCCACTTTACAAGTAACATTATAAAATACATTTTCGAAAATATTATTGTAAATTATAGGTAAGAATAGCGAAAAAACATATCAATATCAAATATTGATATTATTGTGATTGAGGAAGACCACATTTTTACTGGGAGTATGATACAACTTAATTTTATGGATACTAACGTTGTTCACCAATTAAAGTGTAAAGAGCATGCCTATAGTCACCGGAAATGTCACCCTAAAATGAGACATATGAACTATATCTATGAAATTGGTTTTCCTAACCTTTATCCAATTTCTAAGGCTCTTGCCGTAGAGGTGTTCAAATTCCATCTTGATATCGTGGAGATCAATCTATCATAATTGATTTCAAATTACCACAACTTAAATGCTACATAGATATGTACTCTGAGAAAAGTTTACCTCGCTTCTTGAAATTACGATGCGTATTAGTTGCTTATTATTAGTTCCAATACCAGCCATACTTTTATGTAGTCTTGAAGCGAAGAATGCTGTCTTATTTAGAACGCATCTGTATATGGCTAAAAGTCCGTCTTTGATGTCTCCTGAAAATTCTCTTTTGATAGCCTTTTCAAAGGAATGGCCCGTAATATGTTCGTACTGTTGGAAAATCTGCAAAATTTTCAAACATTTGTAGTCTTCCATTATTTGTAAGGTTAGGAATACTCACAAGTTTCAATTGTTGAAAATTCCGTTCACATAAAATCTTATTGAAAGTACTTCCATCAGTACCGATACGTAACTCGCCAGCATTGAGAAGATCTCTTGCATCATTGAAGGCCTCGATGGGATCAATTTTACCACTTTCATCTCTACCAGCTTCGCACAGAGACACTAGAAACTTCTTAAAACTTCCAGACGTTTCTGATTTAAGTTCTGCCTCTAAAGTCCATCCATGCACTACATAATCAAAATATCCCAGTATTTACCACCGCACCTGACTGTATTGTTTGTCGTACCTTTTTTGTAAGCGCGTTTTATTGCTTGAATCTCTGCGTTCGAAAGAGTACACAAGATCTCAACAAGAACGTCTTCGTCCGTACCTAGACCGATCATTGCGTCACTTAATTCTTTAATATAAAAGCTGAGAGGTGATAACAAAAGTCCAATAAGCACTCGTTGAAAGCCTCCGCTTGTTTCTGATTTAACGTCTTCAATTAGGTCCCTTCCATAGAAGGTCTTGTATTTGTGCTGGATTTCCTGAAAGCAATACCAAGGAAATAGTAATCGCTTGTGGATCTAACTTGGCCTATCCGCTCACCTGTCTCTGACTGTTACTTCGACGGCAAATGATGTTGATGAGGGTATCTTCATTAGTGCCAAAACCCTTCATTGCTGCACGTAAATCACAAGCATCCTTCACGGGATCGAAGTCAGGTGCAGGAAAGACAGTTGGAGTGCCCTACAAATTATCATATTTATTCCCCACGAGTCAAGATAGAGTTTCAGATATGCTTGCAAATTTTTAACAAACCTTACGCTGAATACTGGGACTGAGGTGTTGCATTTCGGGAAAATCATTATCCTCATGTGCTGTTGTCTTATAGGGACTCCTTGATCGGTAGGGTGAATGTGATCGATAAGGACTTTGGGGCGCACTTAACGAAGATGTCGATCTGCGACGGTTGATATTTTCGTACTCTGGCACTGCGTGCCGATTTTCTGTGTATGTTCCAGTTGTGTGATGAATGCGGCTACTGTTTTCGTTGCCATATAATTCTTTTGCAGACGGATGTGAAATCTTTGGGTGGTAGAAAGAGTGATTAGAATAAGAATGGTTTGGTGTGTATGGTGGTGGAGGAGGATACAGGGATTCTGATGGACGACGAGAGGAAAACATATTGTTAGCACGCGAACGACTCAGACTATAATATTCTTCGATGTGTCGTTCAGAATCAAATGGTGCTGACATCCGGCGGCGACTGGAACTGTGATAATTCCCAGACGTATATTGATCTTCCAAGTGGGAATATTCTAGGAAGGAATTATTTAGCTATAATTCGTTCTATATTCGATAAAATAAATACCCCGTTCGTCTCTACCTAATGCTGATTCTGGACGTATTCCAAAAGTATACTGAGAAAAGTTTTGCGGTTGATCTACCCATCTGTACGGCCTAGTGGGAGTGGTATTATCCTGTAAAACCCCTAAGTAATTAAATCCTATCTGAGAACATTTAGTGAAGAGGTGATAAATCCTAGGAATTTTGTTCCAGTACTCTGTTCTCTTATGTACATAAATGAATTGTAGGTGTAGACGCGTTAAACTTTGAGTTAAGAAAACATGAGATGACAAGATTAGTAGAAGAAATGCAGAACTCTAAAACGAATAGTGCTACGGATATTGTAGATATGTACATGTTAAATTTACTAAGCAAGAGAAATGGTATAATGTGCGACTTCAATAAGATGCCTAAAATTTATAATCATTTATAAATATAGAAAAGAGAAGTAGAAAGAATAGGAAAAAGTGAATTAGGGTATTATGTAGGAAAAAAAAATCGAAAATAAATAAAGAAAAAAAACAAGAGAAAATAAGGCAGTCAAAGCGAGAAAGTGTGTCATCTAAAAGAAACCTTCACACGGACACTCACTAAAGCTTTCAAAAAATGTGCCGTTTGTCAGTTTGTTTTAAATTACAAGCATAAATTTTATACGCGGGCATATTCGTTATTCGTTATCTAGTTACAGTTGGTCCTGTGTTAACTACTGAACTGACTCAGTTTTACTGTGTTAAAATCGGTACATAAGAGTAACAGAATGACATCATTGTGTATTTTGTGTAAAAATTGCAAATTCATACTTTGTTGTTTTCACACGATCAGTTCTTATTTACTTTATCTAGATTAATATCAATAAGATACTTACGAAAGGATTCATATTTCTTCAGAAATTATCCTAAAACGAAAATACATTAAAAAAATATATTTTTAATTATATAATGTTCATCTATAGTTCTATAGATATAAAGAGTATAATTTTTTTTATAGAAACACTTTTGTCGTGGGAAATCCTATCAACTGCAGCATACAATTACGAAAATAAGGAATAAAAGAAAAGCATTTTTATCTTATTGCATTATTATGCATGATCAATATTATCCGTTACCGTTCCCCTCTAGAACAACCTTGGGGATCCTATTGTTGTTAGTTATGGGTACGTGACAAAGGTATCTAAGTCTGCCAAATTTCATGAATCTAACTATTCATAAGCCCTAAAAAACGTTCAGGCACACAGAATAATGAAGCAATGTACCAAGAGTGGATTTTGTTGTCTACCAATGATTTGTAAAATACGTTACCATTTTGGCCAATGATTTTCCAAACTTTCAAATCCAACATTTACCAACATAAAATCTTGCTTGAACCTAAAGTTCACGTGTCTTTTCTTCCGGAATGTGTACCTTCATCGTAATGTCTTGACTTAAGTTAAAACTAATTAGATCAATTCTAGTTCCAATTGGCCTGTTAAGTATAAGATCAGAAAGGACTGAGTTCAGTGGTAGAATTCGGCAGCTTTCTTATTTGGGTCAGTATGCCGCAAACCTTTTCAAAAAGAGAGACTTTTCATTTACCATTGTTCCAAGGCCTTCCTTAATGGTGCGTACGAATCTTTCACGTTGGATGGAAAGGAGTGCAAAATTTATATTAAATACTATTTGATTCCAAGAGCTCCTAGAAATCCGCTAACCGAACTTGTGTTCTATTATCTGAAAGCAAAGTAATGGGCAGTCCAAAACTTGCAAAAATATCTCGTAAAATATGAAATATTTTCTGAGTTGACATTGTGTCCGTAGGAAAAGCTTCTACGCACTATCCCGCAGTAGGAAGTGTCTTCATTATTTCATTAATGGTTATATTTTTCAATTTCAAAAAGAGTTTACGTGGTCGGTGTTTTACTTCAGAAGGACAGGTTGAGTTCCATGTAACAGAGTATTTTAACTCCACTTCGGCAACTGTTTGGCGCAACGCTTTCCGTCTTTGGAAAACTCGTCTTCAAAAATGCATTGATACTAGAGGGAACTACTTTTAACACTCTTAAAGTTTAGTGCTTCTAGCTTATACAATTTTCATTTATCTCAATAATTTCACAGTGGCCCTCGTACAATTTTTTAGGTCCTATATCGCCTAATACTACAACTAGTTTCGTAGAATCAATAATAAAAAAGTTAGGGGATGTTCAGTGAAAGGGGTGCCATGAATAACAAAAATCTATGTTTGTGGCTGCTGCACAATTATTGTAGGGAATTTCTAAAAACACCTCCTTAAGAGGTTGGTATAAATCTAATTTTCTCTTTTGTATGAAATTGAAAATTATTAAATAAAGAACACAATGGATTTAAAGAGCGTCATACAATTTAAGTGAGAAAATATTCACTTGAAAGTTGGTAAAATTAATACGCAGTAGATTAAATCTTGTGTAACCATGCAGAATATTAGAATATTTTACGTTCTGAGACATTATTAGTACAAATACGAAAATGGCAGTTTATAATTTAACAAGGATAGATTTATTATTTTCATGACAAATTTCCTTAATTGAATATTGAAGTAGTATTCCACAGAAAATTGTAGATTTTCAAAAAATTTCAAGTGTACCTTTTTTCCTACTCCTCTGAAGTTATCTCTACTCAAGATATAGGGGACGAACTTGGTATGACGCAATAAAATAATGATAAATTTTTAATATATTCCTAATTATTTTGTTTGTAAATTTTAAAGTTTTAAAAACATTTTTCTTATAGTATCAGATTTTCAAGGTTTTTTGAATGTCACTGTTAAATTTCCCTGATGGGGGCAGTTGCATTGACGTCATCAAACTATAAACTCATTAGCGATTTTTTGCAAGAATCTTGCATCTCACGAAGGCGGAAAGAAGGAGGAATGTTATTCAGGATAATTCATGATTTCCGAAATTCTCAATTTCTCGTCTTACTTTTAAGCACATAGCACAGGTTTTTTACTGATACATTTTATTCTAATGATAAAAATCAGGCACATTTTACCTAAAGAGTTTTATAAATCACTTCTGTTGTATCTTCAAAGCACTGAAACTAGTTAATAGTATTGAAATGGAAATATATGAAATTCCAAAAGATTGGGTACTTTAAGGAGCTTAACTAAAAATAAAAAACCTGAGTTTTGAAAGTGTTCTAGAGTCACGAACCAGCCGTTTGGTACTGAACCCAGGATGGCTTTGATTACAACAAATCAATATCTGTCATCATAAGAAACTCAAATGCGATGCGAATGTGTCTTCCTGAGATACAGTAGGGAAGGTGAGGTAAAATATACAAATTTTCTTACTGCTAGATGCTTTGTGGGCTTTGCTTTTAAAAGTGATACCGCCGGGAATTGCCCTAAAATTTAATAATAAATTTAATAAAACCAGTTTACTTTAGATGCTTAAAAGGGGGGGCAGTATTTTTTTTTATAAAAAATGTCAGTTCTAATTCGACGTTTACGCAGAATCTTGATGCAACAGGTTGCGTTTTTCATCTTCTTTTCAAAGCATAGAAAATCTGGGCTGCAATGCAAGTGCAACACATTTTGTTTTTTAACAAGTGCACTCCTTTACAGATCTCATCTCATCTTAAATTGAAAAACAGTCCTTTTTTGGGGTGTAAAATGTAAAAATAAATACAGTTAAATACTTACAGCAGATTTCACGTAAAAGGGGTATAGGATATGCCTAAGATACTACTGGAGTCATATCGGTGTATCAGCAGTTACTGAGGTATTCTTTACTGGGCACATGGGCCGATTTTACTGATTTTTCTCTAAATTCAGAGTTCGCATTTTTCTGTTTCTAAAAAAGTTCTTCTGTTTAAAAAAATTAATCCTACTAATATTATAAATGTGATTTGTATATTTGGATGCTTGTTACTCAATCACGCAAAACGGGCTTAACGGATTTGGTTGAAATTTGGCACACAGATAGTTTATAAACTGGATTAACACATGGGGCACCTTTTATACCCGTATATGACATAGCTTAATGACTGTTATCAATTCACGTTAAAACTATCTTTTGCCCGCGACTTCAGAATTAGGTCCAGAGAAAAATGAAAAATGTGTGTGAGTAATAAAAATAATCTCTGAGGATCCGATCTGGGGACTGGAGTTCCATATGTTGGCGGAATATGAGACCCAGGCTTTTCCCAGGGCATCCACTATGGCTGCGGGGAAGGATCCAACATCCTTCCTCAAAAGGGGGATGCTGAAGGTTGCCCTGACATTCGTTATTTTCTTGATTTTCATCCATGTGTCTTTTAGATTTATGGAGGTGTCTATTGAGCTGCATAAAACCATCCATAGTACTTTTGGCGGTCTTTATTTCTTTTTTTGCCTTTGCCATGGCTTTGCGAAAGGTCATGAGATTGTCTAGCAATTGTTGTCACTGGTGGACTTTCCAGGCTCTGTTTTTTGCCCTAATTAAGTTCTAGATTTGTGCTGTTGTTTAGACCGTTTGGTCTGATGGAGCGGTGGTCTGGTTGGATATTGTCACAGCTATTTTTGCAATTTTGGTTAAACCGGTGACCTCCTGCTTCACATTTTAGGATAGGGGATAAGTGGGGAGGGTAGTTTGGACCTTTTGGTAGTACCTTTCCCAGTTGGCCTTGTTTTCAGCACATTTGAATTTGACTACCCGTTGGCCCGCCGCAAACGACTGGTCAGCTGTTATTATGATGGGGACCATTGTCACTGCCCTCCGGAGTCGGATGGGCTGGTCACTTTAAGGAAGCGGCAAGGGATGAGCGGCTACGGTCAGATCGATTGCGCTGTATGATCCTGTGGATGACTGCTTCTATTCATTAGGATTAAGTCCGAACCCTGTGCCCAAGCAGCGACTGTACGGCCCGCAAAGGTCTAACGCTCCGAATCCCAGATGGGGCTATGGACATCGAAGTCCCTACCTACGACCACCCGCCCAGTGAGAGCAGTCCGAATCCCGTCTAGGTCATCTGAATGTGGGTTCCATGATTTTTCAAGGTACACAGACGCAATCGATATTGGGCGTAGGGTATGCAGAGTGATGGCGCAGGCCTGTATTTGGGTAGGAAGTGTGATTGGCTGAGGGTGTTGTGAACCAGGATGGTGACATCGCCATACCTAGTGTCTCTGGGAAAGTTGAATTCATAGTAATTAAAAAAAAAACAACTTTCAAAATCAAATTTAAGATTTAGGAAAAAATGCCAACATTGTAGAAAAATTCTTAATTTATTAATAAACCATTTGGCAATGATACTATATAAAAAGAAGACACTGGTTTTAAAGGTAATTTAACATCAATATACATCTTTACTGAAAAGTTCATTTTGTATAAAATTGTTTTGCATTTGTTTCTTGTACATTTAACACATATAAAAGCCTAGCAGAAATAATTACTTATTTAGAAATATTGGCTGAGCCCCAGCAGTCATTACCAACTAACCTATTAGGAGATCTGCATCTGAATTATGGTTTAAATAATACTTGAGTAATTTTTTGTTCTGATTTGTTAATTTACGGATATTTGGAAATGGAACGTGGCTACTATTTCGAAAAAAAGGTAGCTGTTAGTAGTAATGACTCTTGGTACGCAGTCTATGTGAAAACAATGCGGACGAGTCCGAGGTATGCTATAATATATAATATATGTATTATTATGATGAGCGTGCTTCCCCAATTAAGGCATAAAGGGCATGTTTATAATGGCCCGATGTATCACCCTGAAAATAAGTATTTTAGTACTGTGTCACGGTATTAATTTAAATACGTCTATTTTACCTTGACCCAACTTCTAAGACTCTTGCCATAAAGTCTTTCAAACGCTGCTTTGATATCCTGCATATCAATCTATAGAAGAATTCATTTAGAGTTTTGTTCAATCATAAAATAACTGTGAAGTTCTTACCTCACATCGCGTAATTATGATGCGAATTAATTGTTTGTCATTGGTTCCCAAACCAGCCATGCTTTTGTGTAATCTAGCAGCAAAGAATTCTGCTTTGTCCATGACACATTTGTATATGGCCAAAAGACCTTCTTCGATGTCACCAGAAAATTCTCTCTCGATGGCTTTTTCTAGTGAGTGGCCTGTGAGATTCTGGTACTCTTGAAAGACCTAAAACAAAAATTTAGATTATATTACAACAATAAATATATCTTCTCACTTACTAGTTTCAATTGTTGGAAATTTCTTTGGCACAAAACCATATTGAAGGTGCTCTCATCAGTACCAAAACGTAATTCACCAGCATTAAGTAGCTCTTTGGCATCGTTTTGTGCTGAAATAGGATCAACTCGGCCACTTTCGTCCCTAGCACCAGCGCACAATGAAACTAAAAGTCTTTTGAAGTTTCCAGACGTTTCCGACTTTAGTTCCGCTTCTAAGTCACAACCATATGCTAAATTAAAATAAAAACTTAGTTGAGAAAAATTCAATTTCTACCAAATTTTGAAAATATCTTACTTCGTCGGTATGCGTGCTTAATAGTATGAATTTCAGCATTTGAAAGTGTGCACAAAACTTCGATGAGGACATCTTCATCTGTTCCCAGCCCAGCCATGGCATCATTCAATTCTTTCACATAAAAGTCAACAATTGGCATTAAAAGGCCCACAAGAACCTTTTGGAAATTTCCACTTGTTTCGGAAATGATATCCTCAATCAAGTCCTTTCCAAAATTAGTTTTATATTGTCTTTGAATTTCCTGAAATAAATAAATAATTAAATTAACATCTTATATAATTCGTGGAGAAGAATGGTGTGTATTCGTCATGAGATCCATGTGTGGTGAGGTACTTTGTAAGATCTTTTCGTCAAACATGAAAAATTTTCTCATCTTTCTCGAAAACTATCCCTACTACTTTTTTTATATTTTTACATTATTATCTTCCATACAAATCTTCCATTTGGTACCTAGCTGTTACATTTTTACAGATACGTCGGCTTAAAGAAGTTACTATTTTGTTTTTTAAAGTGATTATTTTAACACCTGCCCCACTTAATGACTAAAAAAAGAGAAATATTCTTGTATTTCGGAAATGCTGTATTATTTTCGTATTAGTAGGGAGAAAATGCACGATTTTAATCTACGACCAATGCTCAAATTTACCTCCTTCTGATTGAATACTAGTAAGAATGTACTAAAGGACGAACTTGTACTTGTAGGCATCACCAATCGGGACACAATTTCTTTAAGATGTCATATCTCAATGGGTATGACAAATGGACCCCGTTCCATATTACTTTACTCTTAGGGTTAAAGGATCATCTCTTAAAAGATGAGCACCTCCAATTGGGACACCCTGTATATTAACAATTGAACAACGTGGACATTCAATTGAGAGGGCTTACAAATACAGTTTTTATGCAAAAGTCCGTAGGTCCTACGACCTTTTCCTAGAACCCTGACTTCACCTTAGCTAATTTCTATGCCTTCGGGAATATGGACGATTGTGAGACAAGTATTGAAGATATGCAATAGTGGTCCAAATAAAAATGGAGTTATGGTCTTTAAGATTTTATCGCCTTAATAACTTTAACATTCTTTACGCCAAGAAAGCTGAAAGAAACTGTACCCAGATCAATATATTAAAGAGGTCGTTCCTTCAATCCTTCTACAAAAAAATGAGTTTAGTACATTAGAAGTGAGACCGCTTTTCAACTCATCCTGTCCGGGCACCCCATCAGAACTTCCCGGATTACTCTGCAATTTCTTATTCGGAAGATGTAGACCTAAATTTTAATTCAATTAGAGTTCGGTATTAACATTTTAAACTGAATTTTTCCTTATTGGAAATCGTATCGTATGCAGTGACGAAGTCGGGATTTTATTTCAATTCAGTTACACTACAGTATGGAAAAAATGTCTATATCATAACCGATTACTATCTGGCATTAATAACAGTTAGATTATATCTCAATCTCCTCAAATTTGTATATTATTGTCTTCTTCTTAAAAATCAAACCAAACAATATCATAATTATCTTGAGTTTTTTGATAACTTTAAAATAACTACACCATTCCATTGTACTGTACAATATACTACTTAGCATATTTACCTGTCTTTGAGCATTAGTGCGACGGCAAATAATATTGATGAGAGCATCTTCATCCGTACCAAAGCCTCTCATTGCCTTACGCAGAGCGTGGGCATCCTGAACTGGATCAAAGTTAGCAGCAGGTACAACCGTAGGAGTTCCCTACAATTTATCAAAACAAAGATTTAACGATAATATTTTCTTCTTCTTATATATAAATCTAGAAATTTAAAAATTTTACAATGTATACGTAATAATGATAACTGACTGAAAAGAGGGTTAAAATTAAATATATTAGTGTGAAAATGAATAAACTACTTTAGACGTTCCTATTGCCCTATAAGATAAACTGTTTCTCAACTTAGAAATGGTATGTGGTCAAAATCTGCCATAAAAATTTAGTGCCTGTATTTCAAATTTTGGACAAATTCCTTTATATCAACAAATTAATAGCTTTTACGTGTAAGTGTAAAACTTTTTCTGGTAACATTTTTGACAATCATTAAAAGCACGGCAGGGTATCGTAAATGAGCTGTTCAAAGTAATGAAGTCCTTTTTTATAGGAAGATACAATTTTCGTAACATTAAAAAATAAATTAACATACTACAATTGCTGTGCAAGTGAAATAACTATAGAAAAGTTGGCAATGTGTTTGTACTACTGCAGAGAGTGCACTAATATAGTTTTTACAAAAAATTGCAGCTATCATAGTTTCTGAGACAGATACTTCTACCACCATCTAGCTTAAATATTTATATTTCTTTTAAATATGATTTTCATGCAAAATTAAACTTTGAACAAACCTTGCGTTGGAGATTAGAACTTGAGCCTTGAGGATAAATATTAGTTTGAGTTGCGTTGTATGTTCCACTCGTATAAGGACTTCCGGGTGTATACGAAGAAGTGTGGGATGGATAAGGACTAGATTGTTGTGATGGATGAGATGGAGTTGTTGTAGAGCTCGGGGGATAGGGGCATTGACCTTGTTGAGGTTGGTATTGACTTCCTGGATATGGGCAACTTGCAGGTTGTGGTTGGCTGTTCGTCATTGTTGGATAAGGTGCTTGGGTTTGAGGGTACGATGGCTGAGCAGGATAAGGAGTTTGACTGGAATAAGGACTAGCAGATGGATAAGGTGACTGTGAGGGATAAGGCGATTGAGCCTGAGGATGAGGTGGATATTGATTTGATGAAGGATAAGGAGCAACTGGTCGGTCACTTGATTGTGGAGGATAAGGACTTTGACCAGGTTGAACCCAGCGACCAGATCCAAATGGAGTTGAAGGAGTTTGATTATTTTGTTGAGGATTAGGATAGGGATTTTGTGGTGGTTCCATCCAACGTCCAGCACCAAACGGCGCCGAAGGATTCATTGATAGATTATTCGGTGGTCCCCCTTGAGGCATACCCGAGCCCTACAAAATTTGTTAGGGTTTTTTTTAAAAATAGTTGAACTACACTGTACTTGTTAATAATAATATAAAAAGTTTTACAAAGATAGCAACTGCATGCAATTTAGTTAATTATTGAAAGTAAATTTAGTCGTTAAACACATACATACAAAGCATATTTCTGGCTTAGTTAATTGCAATTAACAACATTAAAGGTGTATTTCCTTATTTGTTTCATGGAGAATTACATAAAAAAGAGAAGGTTTGACTTGGCAATTTATATTTTGTGAATAAAAATTAACAGAGTCGCATATCTCAAAAAGCGGGATATATAAAAGTGTAATAAAAATATTCCACAAAATAAGAAAAACCTAAGTATATGTAAGGAATCCTAAGAATTATAAATCAATAAAGATATCCACCCAAAATAACTACCATCAGTAAAGTAAACGTTTAGTTAAGAGAAACATAATACAAGCGTTTAAGTAATTTTTAATATTTTATTCATTTTTTTTCAATAGCAACAAAGTTTTTTTTTTTTTAAATCCAAAAATGCGAAATTTATAACATGGTCAGGAATGGAGTATTTTTAAAATAATACAAAGTATCTGACGATCTTTCTCAGATATGGGTCTCTGGTTTACCGTGAGCGGCTGAAATTTTGAATGTATGCATTACATAGGATAATAGGGTTTCGTTGAGGCTGAAAATCGCGCCATGTACAAAAGACAGTGCTTGGAGTATTTAAATGGAAAATCCGCGCTCTTTTAATTGTAGAATTCGAGTAAGAAATAGTAAATATCGGAAGTAAATTTCACAAACAAATTGATTGAATAACTTTGTAGGCGTAGATCGCTAGCTGGTGCAAGTAAAATAGGAAACATCACAAGGTTGGTCTGGAAACAAATCCTGAGGGTAAACAGCTGCTAAGACTGGCCAAACCCTACTGACTTTTGTTTTAGATTTACTCGATTATTGCAAGAACGATATCATAAATCTGAAGTGTGTGAGTAAAATCTGTCAGTTAAGTTTGGAACGACTAATTTCTAGCTAGTCTTGAAATTTTACAAGCCTGGAGTAAAAAACCGAAGTGTATGTCAGCTTCGCGTATCCTTCTTTCGGTTTTGTCATTAATTACTATACCAACAAATAAGTTCTGTCTATCTTTTGTATCATGCAATATTGAAGACAAAGTCCGTAATGGATGTTCGGCATCGAGTAAAATTTCTCCGCTCAGGTAAATCTCAAGTTAAAGACCGTTGAGCGTGGCCAACCTAAGCTAAGACGGTTATCACAACCAATTTTGGTGTTTAAAGGCCATTGCAGTTCGTTCTGCTTTTTCGTCCCAAAGCTTTACAATTTTTTTGAGGATATTGGAGCGCAAAACATAGATGTATGATAGTTCATTATAAAATTCGTTTTATATTGATAAGCTACTGTAAAATTTTGAATTATTAATCCCCGTCTAATATTAACCCTTCGGAACTCCGTAATGAGGTATCCCTTGGAACAGGATTTCAAGAAACTAAAATTTCTAATCAACTCAATGATCGACTCAAATTAACAGATTCGAGTCCGGTTAGGTTTTGATTTCGTTCAAATTTGAGTCCGAATTTGATACCACTCAAGCTTTGAATCTGCTCAGTTTTGAGCCCGGTCAAGTTTTAAATTCGCCTATGCTCTCTACGCTGAAACCCCAGCTAGAAAAGTTTGTAACATTTTAGCAATATTGGTAAGCTCATGAGTTATTTCGAACTTACGCGGGAAAATCATGGACAATTGATTTATACATGAAAAATGGCAAATTTCTAACTCGAAGTTGCTGCCCAAAGAAAACTCAATTCTGTTCTTTTATCTTTATATCCTTTTTTCAAAGGGTGGACAAATAAATTTCATTGTTAGACAAATGTGGCCAAATAGTGAAAAATCGATTGCAATTATAAAAATTCTAAAATTTTTATTTTGGGTTGCCTTACCCAGAAATTCCTTAGTACGACTGTGTCAGCAAATTAAAGCAGCAATTCTTATGGAACAACAGAAATAACTTTAAACTTCTAAAGATACTGATTACGTCAATCTAAACTTCTAAAGATACGTCAATCAGAAAACGAATTTCTGAATTGATAAAAGTCAAATGAAGTCAAAGGTCATAATAATTATTAAATTCATGTTTTTGTCCTTTTTATGTTTCACTGAAATAAATTTCCTTATTTTGTTTGGTAATCTTATCTGTCTTATAAATATGAAACTATCTAAAATAGTCCATTTTTAGAGTTTGGTAAAAAATTTATCACA
>QYTT01087728.1:0-20967 GCA_006980735.1 Dasypogon diadema | reverse complement strand
TTCGGCATCGAGTAAAATTTCTCCGCTCAGGTAAATCTCAAGTTAAAGACCGTTGAGCGTGGCCAACCTAAGCTAAGACGGTTATCACAACCAATTTTGGTGTTTAAAGGCCATTGCAGTTCGTTCTGCTTTTTCGTCCCAAAGCTTTACAATTTTTTTGAGGATATTGGAGCGCAAAACATAGATGTATGATAGTTCATTATAAAATTCGTTTTATATTGATCAGCTACTGTAAAATTTTGAATTATTAATCCCCGTCTAATTTTAACCCTTCGGAACTCCGTAATGAGGTATCCCTTAGAACAGGATTTAAAGAAACTAAAATTTCTCAACAACTCAATGATCGTCTCAAATTAACAGATTCGAGTCCGGTTAGGATTTGATTTCGTTCAAATTTGAGTCCGAATTCGATACCACTCAAGCTTTATGTCTGCTCAGTTTTGAGCCCGCTCAAGTTTTAAATTCGCTCATGCTCTCTACGCTGACACCCCAGCTAGAAAAGTTTGCAACATTTTAGCAATATTGGTAAGCTCATGAGTTATTTCGATTTTTGCAGACCCATTGTCCGCCCATAATCACGATAGAGAGGAAGCCAACAATCTCTTAGCCAATCAGCTGTGGCGACCAACCAATCAGCTGTGGGAATGGCGACTTCTTTTCAGAGCGCGCACCTATATGCGCAAACACCATTTTCTAAATACCTATTTTTGTATAACTTTTATCTTGGGCCGGACTAGTGAAATTAAACCCTGAACTTACGCGGGGAAATCATGGACAATCTAACTTGAAGGTGCTGCCCAAAGGAAGCTCAATTCTGTTATTTTATCTTTATATCCTTCTTTCAAAGGGTGGACAAATAAATTTCATCGTTGGACAAATGTGGCCAAATAGTGAAAAATCGATTGCAATTATAAAAATTTTAAAATTTTTATTTTGGGTTGCCTTACCCAGAAATTCCTTAGTACGACTGTGTCAGCAAATTAAAGCAGCAATTCTTATGGAACAACAGAAATAACTTTAAACTTCTAAAGATACTGATTGCGTCAATCTAAACTTCTAAAGATACGTCAATCAGCAAACGAATTTCTGAATTGATAAAAGTCAAATGAAGTCAAAGGTCATAATAATTATTAAATTCATGTTTTTGTCCTTTTTATGTTTCACTGAAATAAATTTCCTTATTTTGTTTGGTAATCTTATCTGTCTTATAAATATGAAACTATCTAAAATAGTCCATTTTTAGAGTTTGGTAAAAAATTTATCACACATTTCAATATTTCATTAAAAATTTTATTGTCTTTAGACACTCTCACCCCTTTGAATTAGATTATACATGTTTTAGATTACAATAAAGAAATCTGTTTTATAATTTGACTCAAGACTGAGTTTCTAAATAGACTTTAAAGAAGTAAAAACTTAAAATAGTATTAGAAATTTTTTTGATGTTAGGTGATCTTATATTACAGGCAGCAAAAAAGAAAAAGAAATCACGCAATCAAAGGGTTAAAAGCAATTTTAATAACATCAAAATACGTATTAATCATATTACGGAATAATCCTAAGTTAACTAATGCATCAAAATATAAATATATATACTTACGAATGGATACATTTTGTTGTTTGGGGTATATAAGCTTCCTGAAAAGAAAAAAAGTGAAATGTTATGTAGAGATAATGTTGTCGAAAAATGTTACTAAATTTCGTTACATATAAATATAATTATCTTTTGTATTGGGGTAACGGATGATTCTGTTGATGATGCTTTGGTATTTTTTTGGTTTCCAGAATTTTTTTTTCGCCTTACTGATAGCTAATTTTAAATCATCAATCACAATGATTCGAGAAGAGATTGCTTGACAATAAACACCACACTTAAGATTCAAAACGTGTTACGCTCTTTCCCGTTAATATAGAAATTTTGTACGAGAATAATATATGTATATATCTTATACAGTGGACAATCTTTATAAGAGTTCTTATCAATCTGAGTTTCATTTAACCGGGGTTCCTTTACCTGGAACTTCTACAATATTATTAATGGTTCATTTACTCATCATTAATATTTTACTATCGCCATTATAAAATACCAATCTGCTCGGTTCGCAGAGTGACGTGAAGTAGTCTGTTGAGAATGTGAATTTTGACAGTAGTCAAAGAAGAAGTTTTAGAAATTAAAAAATTCAGAAATACTGTAAAACGATAAGTAGATTACAGTAGTTAATAAGTGCGAGATATTAAACTCCCCAAAAAGTGTAATATAATTGTGAGCGACTAGAAAAATTGTATTGTGAGTTTTTTGAGACGTTGGTACTACTTGTTGTCAAACTCAAAAAGTGGTCTTAAAAGTGAGCAAACATGAATAATATAAGACTGCAAGGAATGAAAAAAACAAGTAAAATTTACGGATTTGAAACATTCCATAATATTTCAAGCATAATAAACTAACGCTTTACAATTAATAGCTGTCAACCTGATAATGGTAATTGGTACTGCCAACGTACAAAACTAACTCCAATAAAATCCCGATCGTTTTTTTGCCTACAGATCTGGATCTTGTAGCAAAAAAACAAAGCTAATACCAGTGAAACGACAAAAGCCAATAGAGATGAGGTGCCGCTGCTGGAACTGACACAAGTAGGTTTTAAAACTTTCTTCAATGTTGGAAAGGGGCACTCTCCGTTTGAATATAGGCTATAATTTATTCGGTTTTATGACAAAGGGGTATAGTGCAATGAGCTGAAAATGGAGAAGGTTGGAGGAAAATGTCCATACTTCTAAGCTCCCACTGATGTTTCTCAGAAACTATGTGATGTAGGGAGTTGAAATTTGACATAGTTATACTTAGTAACGACCAAAAATATATATATAAAATCCTATACTCGCAATGGTGGGAATCGATTTGAGAAAGGAATGTTTTTCTCATGCGTAATCATGTTGGGTTGTCTAGCGTTGGCACTTCGCAAAACCAATATATTTTGTCAACAAATAAAGCATTATGTATATATACGAAGATACTCCTATCAATTAAAATCAAAACAATATAGCAAAAACTATATATGTACATATTTTTCACGCGAACGAGGTTGCATTAGTCCGTGAGTGAAGCATTTTTGTTATGGGTGAAGAGCACGCAGGGAAGAGCGATTGATGCCTTAGACTCTTAGAGTGAAATTCCTCTTAGAAATTGTTGTTGCTTTTCTCTTATCGCCTTAGAGGACCATAGGCAATATAGCAAATCCCTTCACCAATACAAGAATATAAGGGCTTCACTTTTCCAGTTTTTTGCTAAGTCCATTTCGTTATCTCGTCTAAGGGTATTTTTCGCCGAGCACAATACCTTTCGGTATTATTCGCCTGAGTTACTCGTGTTCTGAGGTACTGTCCGAATATCATGAATAGTGAAACGAAAACGTTATTAGGATCTATGCATACGAGCGGCATTCTGCCGCGCGACGCTCTGCGGCATTTGTTCATGCCGGCAATAGGATAACGTGTTTAAATTGGGATATTAAATTAATACCAAAATACCGCTCGTGTGCATCGGGCTCCAGCTGAGATTAATTTATGTAGTCAAGTGACTCGTTAATAAAAAAGATATCTTGACGTTAAAGAACATTTCTGTAATGTTTTTATGTCCGTCGATTCTATGTATTACGAATACAGCCTGTCTCTTTTTGTATCAAAAATTGATCTCATGCGTCATTATTCTTAAATATTCCAAAAACTTAGAAAATAAAAAAGTCTGGTGGCAAACATGGTATACATATTTTTATTGTCAGCGACGTAACATATCAATGGTCTTACTATAAATTTTCAACGATTGATGCATATGAAACATAAGTGCTATCGATAGAATTTGGTTTTACTTCCCAGCCATAAAATATATCCATTTGTAGAAAAATATATCGCCTTTTTTATGCCCTAAACCCAAGTCTCGGTTATCTGAGCTCTCCTTTATTCTAGCAAACGCGGTGAAAGAAAACTTTCTAAGACACAAGGACAAGGCACTCATTTCTAGTGATCTTATCCGAGTCATAGGTGTATGTTTACATTTTCAAATATCAGAGATTTTATCGGGAAATATTTTTAATTCACGTGAATCATATTTCGCGTTTTCATTATCATTGGCGTGCATTGCAAACATGCACTGATTGATTCTACTTGATAAGAGTTTGTTTACTTTTAAATATGTTTTTTTTCTGGAAGGAACTCATTGAATTGATAGAAGTAATTCGAGTTACAAACTAGATAAGTAGTGGAGAAGAACGACATTCTTATCTATTCTATGCTTGTTACTACGCGCGCTCGTACTTCAACAGGTTGTCTTTTTTCTTAAATGTTCTAGGAATAAGCCCAGAACATTTCTTTTTGTCGCATACCGGCAACAGCTCCGACAAACTGGCGTCTGTCCAAGACTTTACACTCCTAAGAATCTTTTTAAAGAAAATTTTCGGGAATTGAATAAAGCTATCCCTGTTGCCCAGAGCTGAATTCTATTCTTTTCACTGGATTTGTTTTCTAGAGCTTTTTTGGAACGCACACTTAAAACCCATGGAGTAATCAGGTTCAGCTTTTAAAACTAACAAGCAACAATGTTGGAAGGTTAAACATGAAAAAAATGTTTGCTTGATTTATTGCCACCTCTGGATAAACACGTCACTCAACCAAATGGAAAATCGTATACATCGTCTTTTTCGGAAAAAATGCCTCCGCACTACCAAAAAATAGGAACGATTCCATGGATTGTGTAAATTAAAAGCTGAAATTGCTCATTGCTATCGCTCACATGACTCATGTTTAGCACTCATTTATTGTTTATTTAAACAATAGGCACAAATTGATAACTAATTATAATTTCACCACTTTGAAAAGTAATATAATCTGTTACAGAAATTCCACGCTTATCAAATAGATTTCCAGCTGTACAAAAGTTTCACTTGATTTTACCTAAAGGCACTTGGAGCACGGGAAAACACCAGCAAAATTGTGGGGAACTAGAAAAAGACACGTCTAACTTCCGATTCCGATCTGAATCTGACCTGACCAGCCACTTAACTTAAAGTACACTGTGGGCCGTCAAACTGGTCCTCCCGCCCGTACTTCGGATTCACTTTCTAATACTGTTGCTTCTCTTTAACTTGTAGTATTTATAGCACTGTTTCGTGCCACTGATTCATGCGTTTTCCCTGACTCCAAATTACAATGGAAGACTGGGGCTGGGGAGCTTTTACAAGTTTATTGCCGCTAGTACACTAACTACATTGAATAGTGATACGTTTCTACAACGATGTGGGTGAGAGCTTGAATTTAATTTGATAGCCTCTATGCTCTATGTGTACACGCAATGCCTCCATTTGACACGAACCAAGTTCTTATTTTGGAGAAATTTTTATACTATTTCTTATCAAAGTGAGGGTAAGAAGTCATATCAGAAAAGCTATTTATTACCTGTTTGGATTACTACTGCGGGTAATGAGCAATTAGAATTACGTTGTCGTCTATTCGACCAAAAATTGAGCTTGTTATTAAATATGTGACCATTTTGTTTATGTACATAGATAAGAACGTAACTTTTTTCGCACATCTGTAAGTGATTCAAGAGGCATAGAAGTGGTAAACAGGTAAAACTTTTAAAAATGAAGAAGGCACCCGAACTCCCGAACTTGTTGAAATTTTGCGTAACGCTGGTAATGAATTTTGATATTTTTCTTTTGTTGATGACGTCATTAAACGAACGAAAATGGCATCAAGATTATTCTGAATACGGAGAGTGGCTACTTTAGAATAATGCCTAAAATACACCTAAAAAATAATGCTGGTCCGGAATTGATGGTACAAATTCAAGCGGCTGATATAGTAGACCTAAAATGCAGTCGAAAACTTTAAAAAAATTACTCACCTTGGGAATGTATCCAAGTGCTGACTAGTCTTGGAGCACGGAACCACCTAACGGTACAATGGATGCCGGGGCATTTAGGCTTTGAGGGTAATGAAGAAGCAGATATGCTGGCCAAGAGAGGTGTATCAGTGCCCCTCGTGGGACCAGAACCTTTTTGCGATATCTCTTATAGAACCGCTAAATACGCTCTCAACACCTCTGGCTATATAATCAGCTGGAGCAAAAGTGGGCATTAGAAAAGGGCTCAAAATAAATCAAAAAATTTATCAAAAGCCCTTCCCAAAAAAGAACTTTGGAATTATTACAACTGCCAAAGAATCAGGTGAGAATCGTTGTAGGAGTCCTCAGAGGACACTGCAGGTTTGAAAAGCACCTTAATCGGATGGGCGTTGAAACCACCGAAGTATGTAGATTCTGTCTCGAAGAGGAGTAAACGTCGGAGCTCATTCTTTGCGAATGCGAGGCAGTCGCACTATGTCGATTCCAGCTGTTTGGGGCACATCCGTTGAGGCCTACAGTCTTCGAGAACATTTTCTTCAAAAAGATATTTCTCTTTCTCGAAGAGTGGGACTGATGGAGGAACTCTTAATAGTTCGGAGCACAATAGGCCAACTGGTGGCCGCAGTGAATAGACTACATCAGCCCCGTCTCAATCTAAATCTAAATCTAAATCTACTTACCTTGAAGGACTTTTATAATATGGCCAAAAATGTAAGTCAAGGTACCTGAATTCATGGAGAACATAAAATCCAGACAGTATCTACGCATGCCATCCCCAGCTATGCGCATTTTATTTAGGTGGTACCTCAGGGGGC
This sequence comes from Dasypogon diadema, assembly GCA_006980735.1. Classification (NCBI taxonomy): domain Eukaryota; kingdom Metazoa; phylum Arthropoda; class Insecta; order Diptera; family Asilidae; genus Dasypogon; species Dasypogon diadema. The sequence goes on along the minus strand of QYTT01087728.1, from coordinate 14,253 downwards.
CAGATAGTAGGTCTGTATGGTCTTTAGCTCCGATTTGTTGAGCATGAAGAGTTCCGATCGGGCGTCCAATTAATTATAGGTCTCCATGAGACAGACAATCCTAATGGTTTTCGAGATAACGGAATTTAAAGAGCTTTTGGTAGTTTTTTGTGATGAAGGCCTTATAAAAACCCAAACACCCATTTTTAAAATTTTTATCTGTCTTTCTGTCTGTTTGTCTCCCAATACATAAATTTATCCTGAGAGCGAAGTTGCTGCGGAACCCCAATCTGAAACTGTCGGAACATTTCAATGATGTAAGCTTAAATCGAAAGCTCTGAATCGCAATGTTTTCGAGACCACAACTATTTTGAGTGGATGTTCTCGAGAGGAGTTAGTACTTTTACCACGTATACCCTTGATACCATTTGATTTCCGTGTTGAGTTTAAGAGCTTGCAGATGATTACTATAAACATGCTGCATTTCTGAACATATTTCGAATCCACGCAGATAAAGTCGCGGGCAACAGCTAGTAGTCTAATGCCATATCGTAGAGAACACTAGTGGCTTTTAAATGAGGGCCTACTCACTCTCCTACTCCTCTTCGTTTAGGAACTGCAAATTTTCAAAGTCAAAATTTTGGCTTTTCTACCCTTTTTTGCATACATAAATAGGGAGACTTGTGGGGATTGCAAATTATGGGAGAAAAGTGCATATTAATTACAGCTTTTCTTGAGAAAAAGGGTAAAAAAGTCAAAATTTTGACTCTGAAAATTCGCAGTTGAATTGTTTTATGATGGCGTCTCCTCGAAAAAAAGCTTCGCTTAAAACCCTATGTGCTTTGAGCGCTGGCTCCTATTTTACTTGATGATGTATGGGAAGGAGGTTGAGTAGAGGCTGTAGGGCTAGATAAGCTAACCGCTTGTAGGCTTAATTACGCAGCTTTTTATAACGTTCTTAGTTACTACACTAAGGCACTATTCTTCCCTACTGTTAGTAAAGCTACCGTCGATGCCTGGAGTAATACTTGGCTAAGATTTCCTGAACTACAGCAGGCTGGTCTTATATGATTTTACAAGAGCTTCATCAAGTTTCTCTTTTGGATCTTTTTCGTTCTTCGCTATATTCTGTTAGCGCTTGTTTGTTATAGAACCATTCGCCTATACGCACAACCATGCCGAATGGCTTCCTTTGGTTTACTCCTAATTTGTCCAGTCCCTTGTTCCACCAAGACACATTTCATATTAAATTTAAATTAATTAACTAATAGATTTTTGACCTGTGCTGCAAGCACAGTCTGTAAGGGAATTTTTCTCAGAAGTCGATTTCCACTTAGCGATAAGAGTCAGTTTTTTCGTTTGGCCTCATAGACTAAAAAAAATTGGATCCTGTATATTATATTTTCAGTTTGACATTAACTTATTGTAAAGAAGGCTTAAGAACAACTTAAGGTGCTGTGGCGTTCATGGCAGAGCTTGTTGTGATTGTAAGTTTAATCCTGGCCCTTCTAAACATACTTTAGCTCGATTGGCGGTTCCACGTCTATTCCTAATTTGCCTACACAAGTCTATAGTAGCCTGTAACTGTAATACTGTAATTCTTGTGGGGCAACCTTAACTTTTCTTCGGGCCTGCAAGCATGATATTAACAAATGTATCTGAAATCGAACTCACATCTAACACTAACTAAGTATCGTTACCATTACAGTTTTGAAACAGTGTAATTTAGCGTAATTTCTGATTCGTTTCGCGATTAATATCAGTTATATACGTTATTTATCTCTGTTGGATTTTTCAAAGGCTTTGAATCATTATTTATTATTACTAAGGGTAAGGGCCTTTCCGAATCCAAGTCCTTATCTTCGTCTTCATCTCGATATAACAGTAAGTGACATAATATCAAGACAAGCCTGCCCGATTTCAAGTCTATGCTATCAAGATCACCTATTTTGTATAACAGTTAAATCACAGGATTGTTTTGTGACGAAGTTACCTCTTGAATTGACTTCATTCTATTTTGACGTTAGTTGACAACTCAAAGCAAATAAATCTGAGCCGGTTTTCTTGCCTTTTTGCAAGCTTTTATAATAACTAAGCTTTTTTCTGACGTCACATTTCATTATAACAAGATAAAGACGAAGATAAAGAATTGGATTCGGAAAGGCTCTAAATAAGTTGTCTTATGATTTTAAACTTATTAAAGTTGCGATTAAGCTCATATGCAGCTTTTTGTCTGATCATACGAAAAAGGTTAAGACCTTCTGTCATTTTTTCAAAATTAATTTAGCAATATATCACTTTAACCAGATGGTAATTGAGGAGTCTCTTCTTATTCAGATTACCAATAATTGAAGTGAATATATTTCTATCTTTATGGACCTTCCTTTTCTGCTAGACATTTATCAGGAAGTAATCACCTTAAAGTAATTATTTATCAAAATATGGCTCACTAATTATAAATCTCGCAAGAATCCACTACAAGCCAAAGGCGTACTTCACAGTACCTGCAATCAGGTAATTATAAACTGATTACTCATACTCAATTATTGAAAACAAAAAGTGTTCGCTGCTCCACTGTTTCTAGTCAACAAAAGATACAATACAATAGAGCCCGGTACAATTGTTCAGATATCATTGGATGCCACCATACACAAAACGTGGGCAATAAAGTGAGACCAGAATGCGCAAATCTGTCGGACGAACGACAGTCTGTTCAGTCAGTGATTTACATGCAATAAGGGATTCCCAGAAATTCGTCATTTTACTAAAACGGTCACATGGACGTCATTAGTGACGTCTTTTCGAGTTAAAAATACACCATTTAGGGTAGGTTAGCGTCATAATAACCATATTATCAAGAGTTAAGGTCGATGCTATTCATGATTAATCTGGGGCGGGCGATATCTGTATAGAGTTTTTTTTACAATTATGTGATGACTACCGAAATTATCAATTCAAGGCTTTTGTGGAGTTTGGAAAAACAATTTGGGTTACGTTACATTAAAAAGATTACTAATTATTGTGAACAGAACATTGTTGGTGTGACTCCTATGTAGAACACTTTGTTTATGACAGCATTCTCTGAATTTATCAATATATAATATTTTTTCCATATATAATATTTTTTCTTTTGCTAATAATAAATTTTATGTAATAATGAATCAAAGAATAAATTTAGAAAATATATTAGATTGTTTGAAATGGGTTTTTTACAGGGTTCTAGGTTTATAGCATATGATCAGCTTGATTTTCTTGTTTTAAGTTCCTTTATATCAAGGAGAAGGAAAACAAGGAGTGGTCCATGGCACTTATTGTAAGAAAATAAGGGCTAAAAGGGATACCATAGCTTCGGCTAAAATTAACGATAACACAATGTCTTTGAGAAACCACTCTTAAAAGATTTCAAATAACCGTATTATTATACAACTGAAAGCGAACAAAGCATAAATATTCTTTCGGTCGGTTTAAAAGGCCGATTTCGACTTTGTGGCCACATGGAAATCTATAATAATTTTATTACAAAGAAAAATGGTAAATGTTCAGCCTTCGATAATTGCCTTGTGGATTTTGAGAGGGTGTCAGCGACTAGTTTCTTTTTTTAAAGATAAAAACCGTTGTAATTTTATAGCTCCGGCTTAAAAAAGTTAACAGTCAAGTTGGCTGTTTATATTTGCTTGTAAAAGTAACCAGCTTTCAAAACTTGCTGCTTTCGGCTCGAAAAAAATAAAAAGCATTGGAAAATATTGGACTTTTGGGGCTTATTTTATTTGCTTCAAATTATTGTCGGCTAAAAATGACAGTTCAAGAACTCATTTTTGTTTAAAAAAAAGGCTAAATTTTGAAAAGCTTTACAAGAAATGAAAGAGGACTCCACGAATAACAAGAACGTCTTAAACTAGAGACTTGAAATTTGGTACACAAATTCTTTATTAAAAATGAAAGACAAAGTTCGTAAATGGGCCAATTTTGACAACTCTTTCATAGGGTTGCCATATGAAACCTCCAGCTATGTCAAATAAAAAATCAATATTTTCCTTCTAAGACGAGAACACTTTGAAGTAGATGGATAAAATTTGGCACGCAAGTACTTTAGTAAAACATAAATATCCTGGCAGAAAATTATCCAATTCGACCAACTCCTTTAGGGGCCTGCCACATGAAAGTTTTATTTTTTAACGCCGGAAATTTAAATTTTTTTCAAAAGTTTTTGCGATCGTTATGAAAATATGCATATATAGGTTTTCGGATTTCTTAAATTCAAAATGGCGGATCCAATATGGTGGACAAGATTTTATAAACGTCAATGGAATATTGGCAAAATGACGGATATATAGGTTTTTTGGGCTGATGATTACGAATTTAACCTTAACGCTGAAGAATTCAACATGGCGGTCGTAAATGTTAACTTTTTCAAGACTTTATCGATCATCATGGAAATAAGTCTTTATGAGTTTTTAGAGGCCGCTGATTTTCAATCTGGAGTCAAATTTTGGAGATTCAAAATGGCGGGTCCAATATGGCGGACAGGGTTTACTATAGGTCAACGGAATATTCACGAAATGGCAAATTAAAGCTGAAGAGTGTGTCGACAGGTTGCGGATAGTAGTGCTGCCTGCAGGAAGGTCAGCTGCGGATATGTATGAATAAGTAGCCGCGGACAATTAAGTAAGTATATATGGTATATATGGTTCTTATAAATGTCAAAGCCAACAATATAATTACTTTGTACGGTTCATAAGGAAAAAACGTTTCTGCTTTGTGTGTTATGATTTAAGCCGCATGATGTGGGAAAAAGCATCATTAAACGTTTAATTTGTCAATAATGTCTCATAAAAGGTGTTAGTTCTTAGATTTTTTGCTAATAGCCGTTATAAAGCGAAAAGGTAACACGATTCCATCTCAAATCACTTGTGAACCTGTAGATGAAACCCTACTGTGAAATCTGATTAATTGCTGTTTTTACAGACTTAAATGGGATTATCGATCTAATCCCAATCGGTGCAGAGAGTAGTTTAAAATGAAAAACGGATTTCTTTACAAAATCGAATAAATTGAATTTGATATGATTCATTTCATACGCGATGCCTTATAAATGTTTGATATTAGAAGTCTCTGAAAACGACCAGTGCCCTCTACACGCCAGTTATGGAACGTTAAGTTTCTCAAATTTCCTGAATTGCAGTTGTAATGTTTAGAAGAAATGTCAAAAATTCTTTGTGTGCGTAAGTTTGTGTTTGTGTGCGTGAGTTTTGTGTGTGTGCGTGAAGAAATGTCACAATTGTCAGGTTTAAATAGGAGGCATTGTCATTGTCAGGTTTAAATAGGAGGCATTGTAAATAACAGGTTTAAATAGGAGGCGTCGTAAATGACAGGTTTTTAGAGAGTCGCTAGCTTAGCCCAGGCAGGGGCCTATCTGCGGCTCCACGTTTTTAATTTGTACAGTTCGTGCGCGAATTGCAATTACATAATTAAAATTTATTAATATTGATTCTAATCATACGGTGTTCTTATTTCCGCTTTTTTGTGTGTCTCGTCGGAATAAGTTCTCTCAATTTGGCCTGCAAAATGTTAATTCTAAGGCGGGCCAAGGTGGCGTCTCTAACTGTTTCTGTGTAACGGGACTTTTGCTGTGCACTAGTCTCTTTAAAAGACAAAGACAAAGACATTGCCTCTGTTGCGTGTTTTGAGAAATGTGTGAGATGTTTATCTCGTGAACATCTGTGAAGTAATTGTAGTCTTATTCTTAAAAAGTGCAGTATGGAAGATGAAAATGATCCGATTTTTGTTAATGAATCTAAAGTGCGAGCGGTGCTAACTTGGCCGTTAGTAAATGAAGCAGTGGAGCAAGCCCTTCAGTCAGTTTGTAGGCAGGAAACTGTGGGAGATTTGCCCTATTCCAACCAGCCGGCCAGGAGTTTCACTTTTTCTGAGGGGAATAAGGGAATACTATTAACTATGCCAGGTTTTATAGGGAATTACTCTTTGTGTGGGCGAAGTTTCAACACTTTAGCATGTAAGCTAGTCACATCGTTCCAAGGTAATGCACAGAGGAATCCACCACTGCCGAACATCCTTGCAAATATCCTACTCTTCGACAGCATCACGGGGAAACTTCTTTGTGTGATGGAGGGTACAGAAATAACTGCTTGGAGGACGGCTGCTGCTTCCATTGTGGCAACGAAACATCTATATTTCGGTCGCAATCCCGAAAAGAAAGGGAACATTTTATCTATTTTGGGGTGTGGAGTTCAGGTAAATTTCGTCAAGATCCCTAAGCAACTTTAGATACACATTGGACCATAATTCTCTCGTATTAAAGGGTAGTAGTCATGCTGTGGGGTTTTGCAGCTCGTTTGAAAATATCAAAGAGATCCGTTTGTGGAACAGGACACCTAAAAAGGCAGAAAATCTGGCCAATGAATTGGAGGAAACAAGAAAACATTTTCTAAACAAAGAATTAAGGATTGTGATTAGCCCGACTGCAGAGGATTGTGTGTCTCAAGCCGATATAATCGTCACTGCCACATTCTCCTCCCAGGCTTTTCTTCACGCTCATATGGTGAAATCAGATGTGCATATAAATGGTAAGACTTCATTTATTCCCTCCTGATTTCCAGCTGAATTTGCTTTTAAGCGATTGGAGCTGGAGAGAATCACCATTCAGAAATATCTGAAGAACTCTATGAAAAGAGTAGCGTGTACATTGATAACTGGACGGGTGCAAAAAACGAGCTGAAGGATTTAAAGGCAAACATCGTGTGTGAAGTGGGAGAGATTATTACTGGCACAAAGACTCCGAATCCAGGGATAACTATTTTCCAATCTATGGGTAAATATGTGCGCTTTAGTCGATAGCTAACTTTGGTTTACTACGAGAATGCTGTTTTCGTTAGGAATGGCTTCTGAAGACGCTACTGTGGCACAAGCTGTTTATGAGGTCCTTAAGCCGTAAGGAGTTCTTATAGCAGACCAGAGTATATATTCCGAATACATTCTATAATGTTTTTAACGGTTTTTAAATTTTTTTTTTATTGATGTGACGATAACGCAAGTGTAATCACGATAAAATTTTATTAAAATTTGTATTTTTCTAATGCCATTCCTTTGGAATAAACTTTAGCTAGAATATCAGAGTTTATTCACAATCAATTTATTCTCAGAAAAAAGGGTGAGTTACCTATGAAGTTCCGTTTTTACCATTTTTTGTTTTTAAAAAAGAATCGCAGCACAAACAGCAATAAGGAGAGGAGGATGGTGAGAATCAACAGTTGATAAGATAGTCGAGCTGGACTCAACTAACATATTACTGGAGTCAGAAGAAAATAATATATATATATTTCAGGAGAGAAGTGCACAAGATTTACAATCTTTTTTCGTACTAGTTACTAAAAAGGAGTAGACTACATTTGATTATTAAAGAAAAAAGATAAAATATGAAATGAAAAAGCAAATTAAGCAATAAACGAGCAAACTAGTAACCCATTCTGCCCCATGCGGGATAAATGTATAAAAAGCATTACACAGAGATCTGATTCCTTAAAAGCGCCTTAAATGTGCTAATGGTAACCGCAGGTAGGTCATTCCAAAGGCGAATGACCTGGACAAGGTAAGAACTCTTCATGACTTTCCTATGGAAGCGTGGCATCAGTAAGTGGTCGGTTACGTCGCGAACTAGTGAAAATAAAAAGCTCTCTAAGGTAGCCCGGACTATTAGTGGAAAGCAACCGATACAAGAATACTAAAGACATGTCCTCTAGATAAGCACCCAAAGAACAGCCAAGCAGAGGTGCTCGGAAGGGGGAGACATGGTCAAATCTCTGCAGCCCAAAAACCAAGGGCGTACAGTCATTAAAGGCAACCTCCAATCGACAAAAACAGGTGCTAAAAAGTTTTGGAAATGCCATATTACCATATGTAAAATGAGGCAAAATTAGAGCCTTTATCAACTTTAAACGAGTATCACAAGACAAAATGCTCGCCGATAGCCACAGTCTACGTAAGCCAGCGTAAATTTTACCAAGTTTCGCGCTAACGTCGTCGCATCACTTCACGTGCTGGTTTAGCCAAATTCCAAGGTTATTAATCTTATCCGATCTAGATATTAAAAATCCATTTAGAATTACTGGCGGGATATCAAGGACTTCCAAGCCTCTATTCTTCAAGCTAATAAATTGGGACTTTTTAGGATTTAACTGAAGACCATTCTGTACTGACCAGGAATATATACTTTCCAAATCCGAATTTATGCGAGCAATGCAGTCTTCGAGAAGACCAATAGGTCGACTTAAGTAAATCTGAACATCATCAGCATACAGATGGATACTCACATCGCGGACCACCGTCGGCAAGTCATTGATGAATAATCTGAATAACAGAGGACCCATTATAGACCCTTAAGGTACACCACGTGTTAAAGGTAGTGAGGAAGAGAGTAAATCACCCACTTTGACATGCTGACGACGGTTCGACAAGAAATTAGTGATAAGCAGAGAAGCGGAATTGTCGAAATTAAACTGAGTAGAAAGTTTGTGCACCAGGATATAATGATTTACGCAATCGAAAGCCTTAGAAAAGTCCAACAACACCAAGGCAGTAAATTCATCTAGATCCATAGCAGCTCTCATATCCGAAGTGATCTTTAAAATAGCGGTTTCACAAGAATGTGAACTCCGAAAGCCGGATTGCATTGGAGTTAGTAGACTGCAAGACTCCACGTAAGAAATAACCTATTTATACATAAGCTTCGCCAACACTTTGCACAAAAATCCAAGCTAATGATTCGGGTGTTATGGGTAGAAGTCGAGGAGATATCATAAACATAAAATATATAAACAGCCTTGGGGGAATTTTCTGAAAGTAAAATCTACCAAATTTCAGCCTTCTAGCTCAATTCGTTCTCGAATTATCGTGTATACTGGTGGACGGACGGACAGACGGACATGCTTAAATCGATTTGTTTTCACATTCTGAGCATTTGTATATAATTCATTCTGCTCTAGCATTATTGGTTCTATGCGTTACAAATGCTGGATCACAACTAATATACTCTATCTATCACATAGGGTATAAAAATAGTAAAGTAGGATGACTGCTTGAAATATGGTGTTCCAAATCAATGAGGCAAAGTACCTGACAGCCTATCCTAGGTAGACTTTCACCGTGGGTGACTGGAAATTTAAATGTGTTGACTCTTTCAAATATCTCCGGATATGTCTTAACTCTACCAACGTATCTAAAAACATACATCCACGCTTTACACAGCGTTATAGGGCTTTCGCACGGCAGCAACGCCGTGGTTAAGATCGCGACAGCTTTTACCTAAGTAGAAGGAAGGCATAACATAATAACGTGTTGTAATTAGGAACGTATAGCTCGGAATGGTGGGTTCTAATAAAGCAACACAAGAACATCCTAGCGGTGTTTAAGTGGGTAGTTTTGCACTCTATTTATGGTGGAGTTCAAGACAGATTTGATGAATATAGGCAAATGATGTACTGTTCGTGGCTCCCAACATAGTTAATTTCTTTAATCTGGCATAAAAACCATTAGGGCTTGATCATGCATCCAGAACAAACAACCGCAAGATGTCGAGGACTGTTTTTGAATCGTCATAGCAGTGATGAAATGTTTTCTACTGTTATAAAGCAAAACTTCGCATGTGGTCTAAAATGAATCGAATTCGATTGTAGATGCAGACCAAAAAAAATTCATGTTTTGCACCACATGCATTTCCAACCAGAGTGTCAGTGACCAAAGAAAACGAAGTCTTGAACCCTGGCTTCCTAATCACTGCGGTAAGTAAAACAAGGCTAACACAAATCAATCACTTATTGCTAAATTAATACTGGGGTGTCATCTGACAACAAACCGCGAAATATGAAAAGCGAACCAGTGGGTGACTGAGTGGATTTCAGCGGTCTACAGCACAAAATGTATCTGACTGCAGCAGCCAGTTGCAGATTGAATTACCCAACATGCAAATCAAAGCGAGCGCATAGCAGCTAGTGGTGCATTCCATCGATGCTCTTGTAGTAGCGAATGCGCCCCAATTTTCTAAGGTATGTAATTGGGATACAAATCATAATGTAGCGGGTGTCTGAATGCAGCAGAACGAGATTTTCCTCAGCATTGTGGTAAGATTCTCAACAATGGGGAAAATGGGTTTGTGGTCGTCTGCAGCACAGAAACTGAGATTTCTTCTCGCCACGTGGCGCAATAGCTTCATTTAGCAGTGAGCTCCCCCGTCGGATTATAATTAAGAAGGAGTTAATTAACCACTGATGGCCACGATTGTTTACGATTACGAGTTAACGGCGGTCCGTATGCAAACAATCTGAGCGCTAAATCTAAGCGAGGTGCAAAAAGTGCAGGAAGTAAGACCGCTTGCAACTATGTGAAGTTGGTTGTAAACCTTTGATTGCTGGTTGCACTGGACAGGTGTCTTGTTCGCGTTGCCAGACATGAATATATGGGATTAGTTTCCTGTCGATTTTGATCAGACCTGATCGATTTAGGAGCAGAGATTTGATTATAAGTTCGATCCAGAGTGCACACATTACGAACAACTCCACTTTTTCTGAACTAGGAAATTTAGTAACCTTTCTCTCGACCTTATCCTAATTGCCTAATTAAATCCAAAAAAAAACTAAGGAGGCCCCAATTGGCAAGTCAGTACAACAAGTTGACGACTCTCCTGTCTGTTATTTTATGGCCCCCAAAACGGGCGTGATATTGGAATTTAGGTGAAGCTATCTATTGTGTGACCGTGCGTGCGTGCACATAGTACACACTTCCATGAAATGTCAGACTCGCCAAGGATAAGTTCCTAATTGCTCCAGTTGCCCCGTGGATGTTAATCAAAACGAAAATCATAAGCCCCCAACGGTACATGTACGGATCTAGATCGATTATCTGCATCTTGTGTACCTACCTGTGGCTGACATGGGCGCATAGTGCACTTTCATTTGAACGGTGTGCGGTGCAAATTGGCAATTTCAAATGACTCATGGAATTTTTACAATTGGAAAATGTTATTGCAGGAAGGTTGCGCTTGTTGTCTCGCTCCGTGAGTTGCATTTATTTACGGCTGCATAATTAAATCTGAAACGAAGCCGCATAGTTCTGTGTTTCGTAAACACCCTACAAGCAATAGATTGAGTTTGATGGTTGTGTTTTATTAGAATTGAGATTGCAGGTGAATTTTTCAGGCAGTTAATGGCTTATCAGGATTCAGATTTATTAGTAGTTTCTTTCAAATTCGTTATTAACTGATTGCTGTAGAAGGTAACAATCTAAGTCATCTTAACCCTTTGACGTGCCTTATTTGGTTTGTTGAAAAAAAACCTGGCATCTGTTGGTTGAAATTTTAGTCTAAATCGTTGCTTACTTCACAGCAAATTGCTTCACGAAATATTTGTGATCCTGTAAAATTTGAATCTTAATGCAGTTTGTAAGGATATAATATTATAGGATGTGCAGATCGCTGCCCCTATGTTGAGGTGGGGAAAGGATGCTAACCTAACCTCTAGGCTATCCAGCGACGTGGAGGCCGGAGCTGAGACTCAAGCGAACCTCCTGCTCTAGGCTGATCTAGTCCGGGAGACCTCTAGGACGGCATGAGAGTATCCTTTCCGGCCACACGATCAGCCCTGATGAGAGGCTGTCGGAGGATAGAAAGCGTTCTCACTCACTACAGGATTCCTCATGGACCTCGCCCTAATGATAGGCGAGTATCAACGAAGCAGGCCTGCAGGGAGTCGCCCAGATCCCAGATACCAACTCAGCCGTTCTAAGAATGGGATTAGCACAGAGTCGTGAGTGGGTAAAAAAGCAGGTGGAGCCAGATGAATAATATATATTTTCACATACCCTGAGACCAAAAGTATGAGCTCAAGGTGGGTTGGAGAAAGAGAATCACGGCCGACGAGAGGGCGAGGATCATGGTCGCAGATCAAAACAATGTTGATTTCTTTCGGTAATCAGGGTGTGATCCACCGGGAATTTGTTACATTTAGACAGACAGTCCATGCAATGTTCTACTAGAGGGTTTGAAGGCGCGGATAAGCCGTGTTCATCCGGATCTCGTAAAAAATAGATGGATTTTCCATCACGACAATGAGTTGTTCCATTCCGCAATGATTGTTTGGCTTTGAAAAGCTTTCCAGTGCTCCCCTCCTACTCCAAAGATAAAGAGTCAACTCAAAGGAACCGACACCTGTTCTCAAGGACTTTCTCTTTTGCTTTTCTCCCGCATGTAACAAAAATTCCAAAAAAATACACAAAATTCTAGTTAGTTTTAATAGACAGAGATTTCCACAATGAATTTGGTTTTAATAAAAGTATTAATAAAGCATTTCTTGATTTATAAATTTCTAATAAGGGAAACGAATTATCGTGCCAGGTCTATAGAGATGTAGCTATTGAATAGCAAGATCTTCCAGGACTTGCAACACAGGTGACTTCGAAATTATGATAGTAAGAAATCGTAGAAAGTCCCCACCTAGTAATAACTTCTTGCTACGCAAAACCAGAATAGACTTGAATGCTATTATTAAATTATCGAGCTTGTTAGTTTTATGAAATAGGGTCCCATACATCTTAGGATTACTCTGGCTGGTAATATCTCAAACAGGCTGATGTCTTAGAACTTGACGCATTCTATGGTTGACCTCAGTCACTGGATGATTAAAAAATGCAATTTTTCTTAAATTTATCGGATATTATTATAATCTCTTGGATAGTTGCAAACTGTAGTAATTTCTGCAATGAAAATGAGTCTTAAGCTGTCCAAACTTGAATCCAAATTTCCCAACGAGTTTTTATACATTTGTCTCGTAAGAATCATTTCACTATAGGTAAAAAGTGACTTGTCTGATATTTTTCGACTTCGTTTTCACTGCAATGGCTCAACGCCAATCTGTTTCACTTTCTGATTTGTATTATAGTGGCGATTCCATTGAACACTTGTCAGCTGAAGCGACGCAGTGAGCATGAAATTGAAGATAATTGCAGTGCACAACAATTGTGGCTGGAATTTTGTTAAGATTCTGCGAAAATAATTCCCCAGATCTATCGTCACCTGTGTATATACTTAACTTAACCTTAGGCAGTAATGCAAGACAATCGGCCGCGTTAAAGTGCGACATCAGCAGCTGACATCGATTACTTTTACCTGATTAATGGCATACCTTTAATTAAGTTTTTCCGCGTAACTATCGGAATTCATGTGTGCCTCATTTATGAGGAATGAGGTGTGAGTTTGTGACCAAGGTCACTGGAGGCTCGCACAAGTCACACATATTTTCCTCCAGCTGGAACCTCCAAGCCCAAACACTTGTTAAGCTCCTTACCTGGGAAGTTTTAATGGAATTTTTTCGGCATCATTTCACCGTACGGCATTTCATGTGATCTATTAATGTCATTGTCGATTGAATTTGAATCAGACTCTGAGATTAATTATATGCGGAAAGTGGTCCAGTTCCCTTTCAATTGTTGGCATACCGCTTGCTGTCAACGAACATTCTGAGTGCGGCATAGTTTCTAATTTTCACCTGAAAATTTCTCATGATTCTTGATTATTATGCTACCCGAATGGCGGGCAGGGTGCCGTTGTGCTTAGCATAAATAGCTGCATTTCATTAGTCTATAATGTTGCAAACGATGATGCAGTTTAGGATTTTAGATCTGTAAAAATTCTCTACTATGTGCTTTCAGATCTGCGGATAATCTGCAGCATTTCATCCGAATTGAAACAGATTTGATATGATCTCTGGAAGGATTTGACAGACATTGGGGATTTACACTTTCTAAACTCGACTTCAACGCAATTAATTTGGTGAGTAAACCATCTACAGAGTTGTTGACGGTTTCTCAATTTTTTATTTCATTCTTTTAGACTTCAGACCAGACATCGAGGTAAAGGAACCGGACTTTAGTGGTTACTTATGGTGGAAAAGTTCACAAAAGAAGAGTAGGCTAAGCTAGAGTGATTTTCGTATGCAATGTGGCGTGCAATTATATTAAATTTGCTACAACGAAGCTCATTTGGATACTATTTTCGATAATTTGTAATTGCAATCTTAAATGATGATGTGCATAGGAGAATTGTTAATACAATTATCAATTCCGCGATTGGTTAGAAAAGCTAACGCTCTATTTGTGCTTTCTTTTTATTTACCGCTGTTACCCCCTGATATCTGATATTCTGCGCGAATGTGTGATTTTGAGAGATTTGAGTTGAGTTGAGATTTCTCTACAGAGTACCAGTTTACTCAT
>QYTT01087727.1:7312-19868 GCA_006980735.1 Dasypogon diadema | reverse complement strand
ACTACAGAGCAACTACTCGAAACCGATAAAAAGAGGGGGGCAAATGGCAGCAATACAAACGCAGTAGTATAAAACAATGTAGCCTTTAAGGGAAACCCTTCGTAGCGGTTGACTATAACTCTATGTGATTTAACATAATAATAATCATAGACTCCTTGTACTATACTGAGGTAAACATAATATTATATTGCAGTATATAAAAACGTTATCCTCATCGATGCCCGTTAAGAATTTTCGCTGCGTTTACTATGAACAGAAACACATATTTAAAAATTTTTAAATTATTAACCGCAGGCATTAACTGCTATTATATTTGTCATCGGTTCTTTTTTTTTATTTCGTTGTTAATAATCGGTTTATTGAATTAAATTCTGAATTTTATTTTCGTGAACCTTATTTAATTGATGAACTTATATACAATTTGTAAAAACACTAAACCAAAAATAATAAAGAGAAATGTATAAACTAGGATAAGCTGAAGGATGGATAAGAAGAACGTTTTTAATGTATACTACATACGGTGATTTATTAATTTTATTTTGAAACAAATTTTCATTTGTTAATAAACGTATTAAATTTATGTAAAATACTGGTTTTTTTCTAACCATTTGTCATCCTTTTGCGTCATCCTTTTGCCTAAATTATGGGGAAAAGCTCTTAACGAAATCCAAATGTATCAAATTTCTGAAAATATGAGGGTTACAAGAAAACATATTTGGAATAGTAAAAATATGTTCTTGTCAGTGGGGAAACATTGAGAAATTGTTTTTATTGCAATCCCAGCACAGTCCGAAATGGTAGATTTTCCGTGTTTCGTAAGATCTGAAAGTAAGTGAAACTACTGTAAAACGTTGGCTCAATCGATCCAGTAAAACAGGTCACATAAGAGATATCCCAAAAAATGGATGAAAAGGAATAACCAGAGAAAGGAAGGTTTTTGGAAAAAAAACCTATGGCGACAATGGCTCCACTACAAACAAAATAAACTAAGAAAGGATGTGCCGGATCGTAACGTACAATAAAATGTTGATTAAAGGAATTCAAGTTTAAAATTAGACCCCCAAAATCGATATGCAAATTTCTCAAAAAAGGCTGTAATTAACATATACACTTTTCTTTCATAACTAGGATTATCTAAACAACAGTAGATCAATCAACTCACTTCGACTTTTGACGACGAAGCACCATCTAAAACCACTAAATGTAACTGGTTTAATGAATTCAACCGTGTCTGTTGTCCGCTCATGGATGAGTTTAAAGAAGGTCTCAAAAATCGGTTGTTGTGCCAGGAAACATCGGAGGTGTGCGCGAACTGATAATGCATGACCGTCACATAATACACTGTGAGATTCAGGCATCCCTGGGCATTAGTATGGCAAGCATACACAAGATTTTACATAAACATTTAGTCGAAAAAGATTCGTTCGCATTGGATTCCGTATAATTTGACAATCGCTCAAAAAAAGGATCGTTCAATTAGGGCCAAGATATGCTTAAAAAATACAATCGTGGTGCATCAAAACCGTGTATAACATTTACACAGGTGACGAATCTTGGATCTATGCCTATGAGCCCGAAAGTAAACAGCAGCTGATTGTATGAGTCTTCCAAGATGAGCAAAGTTTGAAGAAATAAGAAAAAAATAACCATTGGCCCAAACAAGTTAATATCTGACCGGTTAAAACATCCAATTGATGGGTCATCCGCCGTTCAGTCCTGATTTGACACCCAATGACTTCGTTTTGTTCCCACACGTGAAGAATAAACTATGTTGTCAACGAATTTCGACGCCATAAGAAGCGGTTGATACGTTCAAAATGCATGTGTTGGAGATACCTCAATCGGAATTGAAAAAGTGCTATGAAAACATGAAGGAAAAAACTGAGGAATGTTACAGCGATGCAATAAAGTTTTTAACAGAGTTTTCGAAAGCTTTCGTTTTTTGTGTAGAAATAACAGCACTAATTAAAATCATATCATCAACATTATAATTTTAGCTTTTCATTACGCTATAATGTTGATGATGTGATTAAAATTAATGCTGCTAATATTGCACAAAAAGTAAAAGCTTTCGAAAACTATTGAAAACTTTTTTGCAATTGCAACGTCACTCGCGGTGCGTATTCAATTGTGTCCCTGTTAGGAGGGGCAGAGGGTATAACTTAAACAGTCAACGCAGTTGATGAAGCAAAACCACAGCCGGACGATAGCAAACGACACAGCTAAACGATGAAGGTAATAGCCATTGAAAAGGCTGGGGCAAGAGCGATTCTTGAAATCATAAAGAGAAGGATTGGGACTTTACCTGCGTATCCTTGTCCAACCTCGGACACAAGTCTGCATTTACCACAGACATAAGCCTAGCACCCAGCCTAAAGCCCTACCAAAGCTTCATCAGTACTCGTGCAACTTTCCAAGCTCCCTAAAATTACATACCCTTTGTGGTTTCAGGTCGTTTGGATTTCTAGACGTAGCCCATTGTGATTTTCATCGAACAATCCCAAAATAAATTTTTAAACGCTAGAATTTCTACTAATGGTGGGAATGTCAATAGAATTAATACAAGGATGAACAATTCTATCGAGATGAAAACTGTCAACTACCCACTAGATGGTGAACCGTGATAAATTTTTGTGATAATAACATTCCAAATGAATGTTAAAATAAATAGTATACTATGAATCCATAACATTTAACACGTTGAACGTCGTACCGGTCACCGGTGGCCGACATTTAAAAGCTCTCTCACGACAAAAGCATTTTAACACGTAAATCTCTCACGAAAGCTTTTACGCTGATTGTTGCAGTCAATGTGTTAACACCTTTCTTTAAATTTAGATAGAATCTTTCGGAAGCTTTTTTATACCATTCCTTGCTCCCAACTCTCCTTTCCTTTCTCTCTTTTGCCGCCAATGCTGCACTTTACATTATAGAATATTCCCTGACCCTTAGGTCGCGAATTCAAAAATGTTTACATTGAATATTACGAGATTTCTATGTATTACAAATTAATTGAAACTTTATATCAATATTAAATTCTTTAGATCCTCTTTTCTTCCGTAAAAATTGCAAAAAAAAATTTACATTTGGTTAGAAAATAGAAATTCGATGAAGATGTAAGCAACCCTAAGATTATTTTATCTTCCTTTACATGTTCTAAGTCGGGGATATTTGTGCGAATTAGATTTCTCTATTATTTCAAGTAAAACTGTACTGTTGTTGGGTTGGGGGTTCCAGTATTAATTTTGTTGTTGAAATCTGATATCAAATCTAATAAACCAAACTTTTAAATGCCGATAAATATTATGATTTCTGAAGATTAGGTCTTATCTGCTTAAGTGGTTGGTTATATCAAAATACTTCAGAACAGCGACAGGTTCAAACACCAAGGGAATACCATCGCACCACGTAGCCATTAAAAAGCGAACGCGTCTATGGTACTTGCAGAGAAAGTGGCATCGATGTGATACCGAATGAGTGGACAGTTTATCGCTAAATTCTTGCCCGTGTGAGCTTTTGTTTTCTCTGCTTTGCAAATGTAATCTTCGCTGATAAAAATCCACAAGATCTACACTTATTAGTTGTGTTCGAACAGTTGGATCGTTGACGTTCGTCTTGTGATGACTTTCAATTGATCTTAATTGTCCTTTTGAATAAATTAAATGAATTAAAAACAAAAAAAACGTAAAATGAGTGTACAACTACTTTTGTGGCTGGTCGGGATAAGTTTCTTCGAGTGTGTACGATTGGAACCAGTGCGGGAAGTTGTATTAAGCAAAAATTGGATCTTAACCAATCAAAACAAATGTAAGTTTTTAGTGAATATCGTTTCAGGTTGCATATTTGTATATTTGTACAGGTTGTGTTATGATGCTGATTGTTACTAATAATTTTGGGAATTTTTAATTCCACTGAAATGGGAACTAAATGATATCTATTGCATTTGTATTCATAATGATAATAATCAGAATTCTTTCTTAGCCAGCAGAATTGAGACCACAAAGCCATTTACAATGTGTGCAATCCTAAGTCATTAAATTAATAATTGAAATTAAGACTGTACATCAATCAACGACAGTTAAACTAAATTTAGTAAATTAGAATTCAATTTAAGTAACAAAAGAAAAGGAGTCAGCAAATAATGAAATAACTAAAAAAATACAATGACGAATTATGTATAAAGAAATAATAGATTACGCACGCATGTTTAAAAAAATTAAAGTATTTATAATTGCTTAAAGTGTTGCAAAACTTTAATCTCGCAATCCTGACAACGTATACGAAAAACGTGCGAGACTTTAATAAGAAATTAAATCTAGAAAGCAATAGCAGTTGTGTTTGTTTGGAGAACATCAGCTCTATATAACCCCGAGGGTATTTGGGACTTTGATTATTTTTAATTTTGTGCAAAATAATACACAGCACGGAGCCGCTAGAATATTTATTTATTTAATAATCTTACAAACTTGAAAATCTATATAGCAAATATAAAACTTCTCTAAGCATAGTAATATCCACAATTGATGAAAATTTATTGAGAAGAAGGACAACTATACTTTGGCTCATTATTTATCTATATATTAATTATACAAAGGAAGCTCCCGGTTCCATATTTCAGCCACTTTTTTTATATGGAGTTTCATCGAGCTTTCCTTGAAATTTTATACTGACAACACTGATCCGCATCAGTTCAGGGTTGTGTTCATTACTTTGGGGTTGAGTTCCTGGGTAACTTTGGTGTTAAGTTCGGTGTTTGCCACCGATAAGTATGCAATACATGGATTTATTGCAATTTTTTTCATTTCATTGTTCTGCATGGTAAAATATTTTGCAAGTGTCTTTTTATTGCTTCCTTGCATGGGAGGATTAGGCCTACAGGAGACAAACCGCGCTTTGAAATTTAAGGTGCAAATTGAGGGAACATATAAAAACATTATGTCACTCACATACCTTCAATTTGTGCAATTGCACAGGGATCTCCTAGTAACCATAATTAGTTGTAGTTCTGTGCTGGGACACATAGAGCAAGTTTCGAGAACGAATAGGTCTTTCAGGTGCGTGTGAACGAATCAACTACAACAGCTTTGGCAATTTAATCCCATACGAGATTACGTAGTGCGGTCCAAATATTCGTGGCCTCCAAGGGTTCTGATTAAATTTTCCTGGAATCCTTTTCCTACCTGATACTCCCAACCTTTTTGAGAGTATAAAAGCCTGTGTCGGAACAATATTCTCAAAGAGCGATGACCTCTTCGAGAGGCAATACGGCTTCCGACGGTGTTGATCTACCTTGCATACGGCTCAGGAAGTGGACAGTGCTGTTGGCCGAGCAGAGAAGGGAAGCCTCTACCCTCGACGGCTGGAGCAGTTCGACACTCAGGAATGCCTTCAATCCGATTAGGGAATGTGATATATTGGAGGCGCTTTGATTGCGTTCAATTTTTCCGGATAGCTACTCCACATAGTTCGAGATTACCTGAGCTCCCATTAACTTGTGTTCAATCCTACGTAGAGATGGCGCGAGCGGAGAAAACAACGGGGAACTACGACATCCTCCTGCGGCTTGATATGCCCGAGGAGCTGCGGCTAGATATGTCCGAGGAGCTGCGTCTTGGACGACGTCACCATTCTGATAACGGCTCGCACGAGTGAACTGGTGCAGCACAAGTTCAAGCAGGTGATTAGGGGGATGGCTGACCAGGTGGTGTCCAAGACGGAAACAGCCACACTTATGAAGAGGATGATCGGCATTAATGCTCTAGATTAACAAATTTATCTGAATATTGTTATTCGAGCACCAACTGGAGAGTCTATCGAGGTCATTCTGTATTGATAATATCAAGGATTTAGCAGTAATGAAGTTGACAAATGGCACAAATTTCTACATAACATTAGAAGTGTGTCATAAACTTCGCAAGCGTTTCTCAGTTTCTCCTACTGCAATTGTTGCTTAACAAAATTGTATGTATGTATATAGCTTGGAATAGTCCGAAAGGGCAGGCTAGGCAGGGAGGCAGAAAGCGACATACACTAAAAAGTTAATTTTACCCTAAATTATGAAAGAAACATTCTGCATTATATTTAATTTACAATTCAATATTAAATTCTAACTGAAGGAATTCTAAATTGAAATGTCTTCCGCTCTTTCTTTTGCAGCAATAACGAGAAAAGTAAACATCCCTTCAGGAGTGTATAGTGCAATTAGCGATTCAAACCCCGACGAAATACTGCATTCTTTTAACGATGTGAACATGAGATGGATTGCATACGATAACTGGACCTACACTATAACATTTGATCGTAATAATAATGAATGTGATTGGATGCATTTCTATCTGAGTATAATCATAATTTCGTAAACAGGTCCTGAAAACTATGACAAGGTTCGATTTATCAACTTGACCTTCCATGGCATTGATACAATTTCGAAAATAGTGTTAAATAACAAATCCCTCGGGGAGACGAACAATATGTTTGTGCGATATTCCTTTAATATCAAAGATTTGTTGGAAGCAACAAACTATTTGGAAGTCCATATTATGTCTCCTGTTTATGCTGCCAAAAATCTAGCCTCAAACAATACATTCACACCGCCAAATTGTCCGCCGGCTCGTTATCACGGAGAATGCCATATGAACTTCCTGCGAAAAATGCAGGCTAGTTTTTCTTGGGACTGGGGACTAGCAGCACCATCCATGGGCATTTGGTGAGTTATTATATTATTCTGTTGTTACTTGTTTACACAAAAATTCAATTTCAGGAAACCCGTAGTATTGGAGATTCATGACGTAGCTATAATTCGCGATGTTGATGTAGCGGTCTATAAAAGTGAAGGGAATTGGACAATGGATATTCGAGTATTCTTAGAAACTGGACTGCAGGAAAACTTTTACGGAGAGCTAACTTTCTATGCCGTGTAAATTAATTTTAGAACTTGATTTTTTCAGATTTTTACTTTTTGAATTCTTGTTGCAGAGAATTACTTAATGATCCCGAGAAAATAAGTTTCAGTGATAAACCGATTTCTAGATCGTATCCTGTGATTCACTTCAAGCGATCTATAAATGAGGTAATTATAATAGTAGATATTCACTGGCTTGTGAAAGCATCCAAATTTCGAATTCATTTATTTTCGGATATCATACAATAAGATCTTATCTAATGTGTATGTGTAATATTAGAAAAATTTTGGAAAAAAGGCAAAAACTCGAGCAATGATTTAAAGTCAAGATCATGAGACACCAAAAACTAATAAAGGCACAATTCGAAATTATGACAAGGGAAATTTAAGACCCAAGGACAAGATTCTGAGAAAGAAGCGCCCCGAAAGCCCCTTGTCGAGCTCGTCCTTTGTATAACCGGAGGTAATGCATTCCCAAACGGAATATTCATGATGCGGTGTCAATATGTTTCGAGCAATCTGCAGATATAACAAATTCTAGAGAAATACCAGTTTCCTACGGATTAACAAGGTATTCAGACTACAACCCATCAACGCTTTCCAAAACAGTGAAATGTGAACAAATCGTCTCAATCCAAAAACCAATCCCGTACAATCATTAAAAGCAACATTTAGTTTCTAGTGCAGTCCGAGTCCAGATGACGAAAAATCAGACTACTATTGGTAAAATGTGGCAACAGTAGAGTCTTCACCAGTGTTACATGGATTTCTCTTGGCAATCGAGCCTGCGCAGACCCGCATATACTGTAGCCAATGTATGATTTATATAACTACACCAACTCGTAGTATTATTCAAATAAATTCTAAGATTCTTAACAGACTCAACATAAGAGAATACGGTTGAACTGTTCCGTAACAATCGGTGGCAGAACATTCGACTCTATACGCTCCCTATACACTGCCATAGTCTAAGATTTACTTGGATTGAAAACAAGGTTATTATCAGCAGTCCACATCGACATCCTCTCCAGATCTGAGTTTGTTAATGTAAAGGCTAAACAACAGCAGTCCAAGTATTGAGCCTTGTGGTACTCCATTTAATACTGGCAGCATTTCTGACGTATTGTAGTTGCGAATTAGAGAAATCGCTGAGGAGGAGAAACCGAAGTTTGCGGACAATTTCAGTAATTAATCGATATGAATTTTCAACTTTGACCTTGAATAACTTTTCAAGGATACAACCGACCGGGACAGATAAGATACCGTTGGAAAGCCACAAGTATCCTCTCCCAAATAAATCCTTGGTCGTTATTCTGTGATGTCTTTGTGAGAGGTTGAAGTTACCAAAACTTCGATGCTGCTGAAAAAATTGAATATACCGGTTTTCAAATTGTGCTTGTGAACCGAAATATCTATAATAATAATAACTGCTACCTTTTGGATTTTTTACGATTATAATTGAGGCTGTCTCTGGAAAAACGGTTCTATGGGAACCCTATAGGAACATCTCAAGCAACTCTACATAACCTGCAGCTTTTGTAACAACATTTGTTTTAAAATTCAAATTTTGCCAATTTTTTTTTGTAAGAGCTCTACTTCACTTTCTGCGAAAAAGAATTTTTCGAATGCATTTATTTCAAAATGAAACATTTGTTGAATTCGCCTGAATATTTTGAAAAATATTAGAGTGGAATTTATTTGTGAATCTTCTCTTCTGGACTTCTCCCAGTTTACAATCAATACAAAACCTCTGAACTCGAAATAAGTTAAGTTATGTAGGTAATGCTTTTAATTCACATTTTCAGAAAAAGGTCCAGCTCTGGTGGCCAAATGGTTACGGTCAACAAAAACTATATCATTTGCATTTCACATGGAATGGTTGGCTTTCAACCGGAAAAAATCCTAGGGAATTCACAGTCTCTCAAAAATCAGTCAGAATTGGCTTTCGTACACTAGAACTAGCTCAGGAAAGCACTTGTATGCAAATATTGTCAAAACTTAAAAATAAGTGGAATATTATTGGAATTTTTCTCCTGCAGATAATGGTGACAATTTTTACATACGTGTTAATGATATACCGATGTTTATGAAGGGAACAAATTATATTCCGTCACATATACTACCCGAAAGAGGACAAGATCAAAACCGAAGTATACACGTGCCATACATAAGTCGGTCATATCTACAAATTTTCATTTTAGTTAAGCACCTTTTGGAATCCGTGAAGGACGCTAATATGAATATGATAAGAGTTTGGGGCGGCGGAGTTTACGAATCGGATTACTTCTACGATATGGCAGACTATCTGGGGATTTTAATTTGGCAGGATATGATGTTTGCGTGTGCCATGTATCCCGTATTTCCCGAATTTCTTGAGTAAGTAATTTAAATGCATATATTTCTTAATCTACATATATAAAAAAATTAATAGAAAAATTTGCAACTCTGTCAGAATATGGTAATAGTCAGTTATAGCATACTAGACTATAATGAGACCCATGGTCTCTCAGTGGGCAAAAATTGAACAAAAACCTGCATAAGCAAAATTTGCGAAGATTGCAAAGAGTTTTCCTCCCTAGGAGTGGAGATGTATTTTTACATCGATACCTACGAGTCACAGGCGCCATGTGCATCTGTCCGACTGCACCCTTAGACGCACTAATGCACTAATGCTAATAAGGTACCATTCAAGCTGATCCTAAATGATCGTTAGACATGGCACTCTGTTATCGTTCATTATATCTATCCACAAGGAGGGCAAGGAAGGAACAAGATCTCTGATTACAGACCGATATTATTACAAAGGGAGTTTTCTCAACCTAGCCTTAACCTAATGGAGCGATCCCAACTGTTTGTTAAAAAAAAATAAAAAAAAAAAAACGAAAAAAGGGAAAAAAGAAGGAAAAACAGGGGGGGAGGAAAAAAAAGAAAAATACAGAAGCAAAAAAAGAAAAAAATATATATGGATATATACACATATAAACAAGAAACGCAGGGAGAAGAAAAAGTACCCATACTTTCATACAAACAAAGTGACCTGACTAAGCAGAATTCGTCCCGTATATTTACAGAAAGCACACCCCGAAGTGACCGTCAATCTATGAAGTGAGGGAAGACCTATTGGAGAAAACAACTTTCATGCGTGCAAACATCTAGAAGCTTGGGAGATTGGACCTCTGGCGAATACTGGAAACGCTGAGGCAATAATCGAGAGCGGCCTCTCTAGAGCCTGCGGGTGGTCGGAGAGCCCTCTAAAACAAAAAACAAAAAAAATAATTACAGACCGATAGCAAAGTTGTCCTGTATACCTAAATTATTTGAACCTATAGTTCATTATCATCAGATATCCCCACAATGTAAGAATATTTTATCGGTTAGTCAGCATGAGTTCGTGTCAAGCAGGTCTACTACCATTAACTTCCTGGAACTTACTTCTAACACAATAACCGGTTTTAATAATAATCTACAAACTGACAGTATTTATGCAAACTTCAGAAGTGCACCTTCTGAACCAGAAGAGGAACTCATTATTATCATTTTTAAAAAAAAAGAAAAGGGTCTCTTGTCTGTACACATATGGGCCCAGGATGGAAGGGGAAGGACAGGGATAGAGATTTATGGCCCAAATCAGAAGACCTCAAAATCTCTCAGTACTGCGCCAAGCATTTTCCAAGCAGAAATCCACACAATAGAGTTTTGCGAATATATTAA
Organism: Dasypogon diadema; assembly: GCA_006980735.1. Taxonomy (NCBI): domain Eukaryota; kingdom Metazoa; phylum Arthropoda; class Insecta; order Diptera; family Asilidae; genus Dasypogon; species Dasypogon diadema. The sequence continues at coordinate 9,256 of QYTT01087727.1, read as the reverse complement.
TATCGATGAAGGTGCACATGGAGCAAAAATAATTATGCACTGACGCACAACACTGAAAGTACTTGTCTCATACACTTATGTGGGGCTGAAGGGCTAAAGGTTTTGAGGAAAACGAAAAATCTCAACAGCTTTGGAAGTAAGGGTCAAGGAAGACCCAGGCCTAATACAGGCGAAGAGCTTTGTTGGCTATTCGTATAACAAAGGATGAGTTCCTTGCTCTCGAACAAAAAGACTTCTTCACTAGACCTTGCCAAATGAAGTATCATTTGAAAAAATGGGTCTTTTTGAATAATTCCGTGTAGAGTCTTGTAAACCTGGTGACTTATTCGATGGTAGACACTGCCACCTTTCAATTGAATGATTGATCGTCCATCTGCCCCTTCCCGTTGTAAAATTGCTAGTATTTTCATTTGAAAAGTCGGATTCATGAGACAGAAAATTTGTCCAAAAATCCACAAGCAAAAATCCAGCCAAACCATCCCACCCCCCATTCGGTGCAATTTTTTTGTTTATCTTGATATGCCCTCTCATCTAGTGAAGTATGGCTGCCCGCTTTGTTTGATAGTAAAATAGTGTACTCCTGTATGCAGGAGCATTTACATAAGAAGCTTTTTTATGGCTGGACTTGGACTCAGACTAAATTTAACCAACTTATCTCTCGCACAGATCAGTTCGAGAGGAAACAATTCAAAATGCCAAACGAATTGCACATCATCCAAGTATTGCTATCTGGGCTGCAAATAATGAAAATGAGGTTGCTATAGCACAAAATTGGTTAGTATTAAAATTATTTTTGTGAAGCTAATAATACCCGGATTAATACTTTTTTCACGAATGATTAGGTACGGCACAAATGAAGAATATGATCGTTTTGCTAAAGAATACCGGCAACTGTACGTGGGCACTATATATCATGAGTTATCTATAATTTCCCACAGTACTCGACCAATTCCACTGATGTCATCTCCTTCAAATGGCCGCAAGAGTCAAGAGGAAAAATATTTGTCCAAAGATCCGCAAAATCCAAATTATGGAGATAGTAAGTGAATTTTGAGTTACAAATAAACAATCTTATTTTTATCCTTGCAGTACACCACTATGACTACTTGAAGGATGGTTGGAATCCCAACATTTACCCTAAGCCTCGTTTTGCTTCCGAGTATGGTTTCCAAAGTTTTCCCTCGTTGAATGCTTGGAAACGAGTACTGGGGACAAATGATAGTTTAGAAGAGTTGATGGACCATAGACAGCATTTTCCACTTGGGAGCGTTCCTATTATTGGTCTAATTTTGAGACATTTACCACTACCTCCAAAAGAGAGCTCAAACTATTTAGAGGCTCTCGTTTATTTCAGTCAAATATCACAAGCAATGGCAACCAAAACTGAAACAGAGGTGTACCGCAGTCAAAGAAGTACGGTCCAAAATACTATGGGCGCTCTGTATTGGCAACTTAATGATGTCTGGGTTGCACCTTCATGGTCAAGCATTGATTACTTTGGGAATTATAAGGTAATAACAAAAATCGGGGATTGAAACGACAAATAGTAATTTTTCCTTTCCGTGAGAGCTGCGATAAGGAGGCAGCGAAAACCTTTTGCCACCTCGATCAACTCTTTTGTGTTTAAGCCCCTTTAAGAAGCCCATTCAAGATTGACACTCTTATTATAATTTATGATTCTTTTGGGCACTAAACATCGTTAAACCAAATGAACACCATACCAAGATGCTTCCTACATTGACGAAATAACGCTTCGCAGAATGACACAGAATGTGTTCCTCTGTCTCGTTCTTTTCTAGACAGAATCTACACATGTCATACTCAACTATGCCCATCTTTTTGAGGTGATATTTTAGAGAGCAGTGACTGGATAGAAGGTCTGTCAAGATCCTTAGCTCCAATTTTGGCGAGTAGTTTATGAACTTTTTTGCTTGCCCTAGGCCA
>QYTT01087726.1:9600-23757 GCA_006980735.1 Dasypogon diadema | reverse complement strand
ATTTAAATTTCCATACAAAAATTTTTACCCAAGCGTGTTTAGGTGATTTTACTATAGTTTTTTCTCTGGGTGTACTCCCAAGCGTTTATTATAGGATCAGAACTTACTCAGGTGCATTTATTATAAATTTTTACCAACGAAAAGGAAGAATAACTTAAAATAAGATCCGGAACCTGAAAGTTATGAAAAAAAGGTTTTGTAAAAGCCTGTACGTTTTCTTATTGTTTATATAAGTTGATAGTTTATGTAGCCGTCACAAAAAAAATTCTTCCTTGTTACCAAGCAAATACGTAAAATTAATAAGACTTGTATTTTGATAAATTGGTATATTCCCTTTTTTCATTAAATACCAACGTTTCATTTACTTTTTTCAGTGTCAGAAAAATGACAATGTCTCATCACAAATTTTGATGACGTTTGACAATTATGACTAAAAATTACTCAGTGTCATAAATGACTAATCTCTAAAGATAGTCAGTAATACCGGGTTAAAGGAAAAAATCTTGCAATTGAATTAAAAATTGTTGATATAAATATTGTTCAATTTGAAGTAAAAAATGTTTCGTTTGATTGGAAAATTGTGGTGTTTTAGTGAAAAAGAAAGTGAATTATAAATTCCAAATTGCTTAAATATTGATGTCAACAATCAATACTTAAAGATATCACTAAAATTTATATTGATTGTGTTAACAAGTCCTATAACTATAGTTTAGAACCCGATCTTGCTATACAAGACAAATTTAGAATTTTTATAAAATTATACGTAAATATAAAGGTATACTTATCACTTTTGTAGTTAAAAAGTTCCTCAGCACAGTAAATACTAGACATACGCAACATCTTGTATTATCATTTTTAAAAAGTCTTTTTCAAATAATCACTAAAACTTTAAATAACAAATAGGAAAACGAGCAAACCAAGTGAAAGAAAAGTGAACTAAAAACTTCATTATCACATGGTAATCCGTCGGGTATTCGAAAAGTACTACTTATCACTTTCGCTTTGTACATCAAAAATCTATTACACTTGCACTTGCACACTTCTGCACGTTTATTATATCCCCCGCCATTGAATCTAGGAAGAGTTTAATCACGGAATCACTTCTTATCACACTGTGTATTAATAAAAGTAGTTTAGTATTGATGATAATTGATTATTAAAAAGACTTCACCTACAGCCGGAAAAGTGGTTTTTTTCTAGTAGTACAATTTCACGTAATAAGTAACTGGGCCGAGGTTTTAGTGTGAACATCAATAGCTTTCCGTTTGCACATTTTTTTATATTTTTTTTTTTTTACAGAAAACTAAACACCAACTTTAATTATTATTTTATATCTGGCTATGATTAACTAATCTAAGCCCAAAATATTTGGGAGTATACAATACATTTGTTCTGCTTACAAATCGCGTGCATGATGTCAGAATTAACGTGCAACTGGAGAAAATTTTCTAAGTGTATGCCGCCGGAAAAATCCAAGATAATTTCGAAGCAAGAAGTGGAAAACATGAAGAGCCTTTGAGAAGGAAAGTGTGAAAAGTTCTAAATGTGGCAGAATATGGGCTTAGAGCATAGCATCATCATCATCATCAGCATTTTGTGCGGGAGGCGGGGGAGGAGAAGAGCATGGAAAATTTCCCTCTGAATATATAACGCGTACGTTGGAGAATGATGCGACGGTATGTGATTGGGGAAAATACAAAACAATTTTCCCTTCATTTTCTAGCGTTTGACACACGTTTCCATTATTAGTAGCAGTAAGTAAGTAGAAGTAGAGATTGATATATATATATATATAGAAGGCTGAGCAAGAAGTATTCTGTTTTTGCGTTTCTCTTCCTCAATGCCTTTTATATTCTTCCATGAAAACTGCACGTTCCAGGTTGATTCTCATTTGGTTCTTGACGGTTTTCGGAATTTTCACTTGACTATCGTTGCGAATCGAAGCAACTAAAAACGGAGTGCTTTGAGAATTATACGCATTTTTATTTAATATAATATTTACATAGAAAAAAGGTTAGATAAGTTAGTTCACTAAATTTGGAAATTTTTATCATCAAACGCACAGCAAATGGCTTTTGAGTATTTTGAAAATGTCCAACTGAGGAATAAACAGAGTGTTTTCCTTCCGTTTTTGTATCGGAAAATTTAATGAAAATCAAAACATTTATGGAGGTTTTCTAATTGGTAGGAGTTTTGTTAAGACTATGAAATCTCCTCAATCATTGCATTGCAAACTTTTAAGTGGAAGTATATCTTTTTGGCTCATACTTTTACACTTTTTTAGGTGTTTTTGTTAATTTTACGTAATGAGTTCCTTAGGCGTCTGTCTCACAACTTTTTAAAACGATTATATCTCCTTTTTTTTATAATGAAGTGATAACACTGAGGATGCTCTTATGATGCTGAAGGCTCAACGCTGTATACGACTATAAAAGAAAAATGAGAAAAAGGAAAGGTGGAATTTAGAAGTTGAATATAGCATGTGCTGATCCACATTTTACCTGGTGCCAGCGTTGCCACGCTTACAGGTTTACCAGTAAATGTATAGGTTTTTAGTCTATAGCACAGGAATGCAGGTTTCTAATAGAAAAGTACAGGTTTTCCTGCCATAGTACAGGAAACTGTTTTCCATGAGCTTTAAATGTTCTATCTATATCTAAACTATCCTTTTACTAACTAGATCTATCTGATTTAAATTAAGATTTACTGAACGCAACCAATAATTAATGAACGCGGCATTCTTGTTCACTGAATGTTACGTTAAAAATGTGAGGAGGTTATGACTGATGAACAATCCGATCCGATCGAATATGAAAGGGTATTTAATTCCCCGAAAGTTAAATATTTGATATTCCTTTGGAATTTTATAAATTGCCATTTTGAAAGTAAGTAATACGTCCCAAAATGTGTAACAAACTGTTAAAAAAAAGAAAAAATTTCTCAAATATCAAACGTGGAAAATTTTTTCTATTGTTAAAGTTCCACTAAATAAGCAAAATAATCAAAATAGAAACAGCTAGTGAAGTGCCAGCTTTTTACAAAATTTGTGGATTTCTTAGCTTTCGACGGTAAAGTCAACAGAGCAGAAATTTGTTAGAGCATGCCCTAACACCGTCAGGGCCATATAAGGTTGTAGGACTGTATGCCATATTGGGAAGTTCCTGCGAAGCCATCATCAGCTCCTAATATCAAATGTCCTATTTTTCCAATTGGGCAAAGGCGTGCCTCGACTGGTTTCGACAAGTTTGCCAGAATGCAGCCATTTAATGGGAATCCTATTTTTAGGATGCTGTGCCATGTTGTGACATAATTTTCAACATTTTTAGTAAAAACAACTTGCTTGGATTCCTTTTTATTTTTACAAATATAGTAATATAAATTGTAGAATGCAAGCAAATTGTTTTTACTAAAAATGTTGAATAACAACAAATTCTACCAAGTGCCAACGAAAAACTCGATTTATTCAATTAAACATAATTTTCTATACATCTACGTATTTTGTAGCGTAATCTAAGAAATCTTGTAATGTATTCATCTTTGTATTTTTTTTTTATTGAGTTTCCCTTCTAGCCTAGAAGGCGCACTTTTCAGCGAGGAGCTAAGAAATATTTACCCATCTCCGCGGTAAGCGTTTACACAATTCGAAGAAATGTGTTGAGATTGGGCTCCCTAACAAGCATGCAAGACATATAAGTGTTAGCAACAAAAAGACCAAGGAAGCAAATTAATAAATAGTAAATTAATAAAAATAGGTAAGAGTATTCCTACCGACTAGATACCCAAGCACGCAGGACACACATCAATCGGTGGTATTAATGTCTATACAGAAGTATAAGTTAAACGACAGGAGAAAGACGTCTCTTCAGCACAAACTTGGTCACATCCAGGTCAAAGTGTACCCCAACACGGTTAACAGCTGCACACATGCGGTCATTAGGCCTGAAAGAAACCCCGGCCCGAAGCATCGGAGAGTCAATATGGGAATTCAGGAGCTGGTGTATAAAAACCAGATCAGCAATCCTACGTCGCTCCTCCAAGGAAACCATACCAAAGAGATTAAGTCGCTCACGATAAGGGGGAAGAATCAAGGGATTGTTCCATGGGAGGTCTCTTAGCACAAATCTAATGAACCTGCGCTGGACAGACTCAATGCGACCGATGTGTACCGCATAAGAAGAATTCCATACCTGGGATGCGTGTTCAAGTAGCGGTCGAACGAACAAGGTATATAGTGTTAGGGAGACCCTATGATCGGGAAACTCCCTAGACCATCGCTGGATAAAACCCAGTATGGAATTTGCCCTAGAAACAACGAAACTAACATGTGAAACGAAGTTAAGCCTGGAATCTAGCTTTACACCAAGGTCAATAACCGACTGCACTCGAGGAATACTGTCCGAAGTGAATTTGTAGTCATAAGTGATAGCTTGGCGCTTCCTAAAGAAGGACATAACTTCACACTTATCTATGTTGAGCTCTAAGTCATTATGCACGCACCGAGAGTAAAAAATATTTAAGTCTTCCTGTAGGAAGTCTCTAATATCATTAATGTGGGTAAAGATCTTCATATCATCAGCGTAAATTAGTATCCTAAACCGTTTCAAAAGATGCACAACATCATCTATAGAAAGGACGAAGAGAAGAGAGCCAAGGTGACTGCCCTGAGGCACACCAGAGATGGTCTCAATCACCCTCGAGCAAGAGCCCCGGAAAAGTACTTGATAAGATCTACCGGACAAATAAGAGCGAATCCAATCGAAGAGTAAAGCCGGGAACCCCAGTTTATTGTATTGTATTATATTTATTATTAAATATAATACAATTATAATAGAAACAAACTTTATATCACAAGTACTTAAAGCTTTTTGTTAGAATCGAATTAGAAAGATGAAAAAAGGTTTTTGTAAAGGGAAAACTGTGGAAAAAAATTTTTTTGATAACTAAATAAAAAGTGGTTTCAGTTTCATAAACAAACATTAAGTTCAAATATTTCAATAAGAACTTAATTCCTTAAGCATGAAGCCAATTTCCGTGTCAGCACCTTAAATTCAGTCACAGGTGCTAACTGACTGAAAACAACAAAGCTTTTTGGGTCAATGATTGCGATGTAGAATCACCCAAACACGGAAGCTTTGTACTTGCGGTGGACATTGCTTAACGCGAATAAATAATTCGATTACGCAGTACTGTCAATCGAGACACCTGCAACCTTTGTTATGTTTCATGTTTATTATTTTGTAATTGAAACAATTTTCCCATGAGGAGTCACAACAGATGCTGCGTTACTTTTGTTTTTTTTTGCTTTCTTCATTATATTTATGTTTAGTTCCAAATAAGTTTTTAATTTCTAGAAAAAGTGTAATTATGAATAAGCGTAAAAAATGATTAGAAACAAATATAGGTATATACCTACACAGGTTTTACATTTTGTTCGTACAGGTTTTACAGCTTTTTGTTTTATACATATTATACAGGATTTTGGTGTCGTAAACTAGGCAACACTTCCCGGTGCTCAATTAAATTCAGATGGTAAAATAATATGGTCGATTGTCCGATTGTTTGAACGACCCTGTATCCCAAATTAAATCGCTGCCCCCCCATTTTGTTTTATCCCAATAGAGTATATAATTATCTAATTCCAGTATGTTACATACCCCTCTCCCGTTTGCCGCTCGAAAGTTATTAACGGTCAAATGTAAAATATAATTTTCGAGCACTCGCCATTTTTTTTCCGAAAATATGAACATAACACCTATTGTTGGTATTGTTATACCAACTTACATTTAAATCCCTTAAAATTAAAAAAAAAGTCATTGGAAAAATAATTTTTTGAAAATTCACTCTCAAACGACTCCTACGATGCCGTGGTACATTTTAGAACTATATTCCCCGAACAAATATTACTCCTCCCTTTATTGTCTTTTCAACGATAACCATCTTACCCCCTCCAATGAAAACAAAAAATACATTTACCCATCTAGTAGCGAATTTTTGTACTAACGGTATAACATTAGCATAACGATAGCAATGAACCATCGATTCAACAAAACAAATATATTGTGGGAATATAACCTTAATCGGCCAAGTCGTTCAGAAGTTACACGATCCGTAACAATAGACACACCAATGATTATACAATATAGAAAGAAAGGTAACATAGCAGTCGTTATCGCAGCAGTGTTAAATTTTAGTTGCGGTTAAATTGGTTGGAAGAATTCGAAAACAGAGTTAGTTTTAGTTTTTAGTTTTTTCAATTGATAAAATAAGAATAATATTTTTCGTGTTGATGACATAAAAACCAGAAAAGAAAAAAATAGCTAATAGCTTTGCTTTTATATCTGATATATTCGATATTTTCATGAACATCTGTTAATTGAATTATACATGGTCCAAATATAGGTATTTTTATACATTCCCCGCAGTTTTTGGCAAGACTTCCACAAAAAAAAAACAACAACAACAAAAACTAAAACACTCCTCATATTTTGCGTTTTTTATTATCCCAAGTAGCAAATGTAATAATGAAATATCAGAACTTCATGCATACATATCATCGCATAGAAATAATAATTTTCTTCAAGTGTAACAAGATGTTCTTTTACATTATACATTAAACTACATCAAATCGTCCGATTTTTTTTTGTTAAAGAAACCACCGTTTAGTTAATTTATAATAATATGAGGTCTTGTTAATTTAAAGGAGACAAGACTAATTTAATATTTTAATGTAATTTTCTTACTCATTCTTATATTGCTAATCAACATTTTAAAATAAAGTACATAAACTGTTGTTTTGTAATAAGCAATAATAAAAATACAAATAACATATTCAATTCATTCAATACTTTGCATAGTAATGCAAAGTATTGAATGAAAATATGGAAAATTTCAGATTTAAATAATATAATCACCCTGTAAAAAAGTTCTTTAGTAAAGTTTAAAAAGCTTTATTAAAAAGCCCAATTTTTGGTTTCATCATTGGGTACTGAAATGCAGAGGGTGTCTAGCAAATCAATCCAATTTGATTTAATTATCTTGAAACAAAATATATAGAGTGTCCCGATTTCAGATGCTAAGAGAACAAATACGGAATCTCGAAATCTCCTATGCAATTCAGAGATGAGGGACAAGAAGCCATCAGAATTTTACAGATCCATGGAAGTATTGGCTGGAAATTCTTCTCATATTGAAAAGGAGTTAATTCGTAAAATTTGGATGCCAAAATTGTCATTTTTTACTAGCTTGATAAGATTTTTGATGTATCAAAAGTACAATATATATTTCTTCAATAAACAATAGTTTTACTAACCCTTTTACAAATCAATTTCTAACTTAGATAATAAAGATTTTTCTAATAAAATTAAACTTCTCGAAAATAAAGTTGAAAATTTAACTGATTTATTTAGAAAATTGGTAAAAAATAGCGATAATCAGTTTCGACATGGATCAAAATCGTGAAGTCGAAGTCGTTCTTCTACAATCAACAATAACAAACCATATTGTTGGTATCATTATAAGTTTGAAGATAGAGCCAAAAAAATGTATTAAACCCTGCAATTTTATTAAACCAAAAAACAAATTTTATCCTCAGCGTGTTTTAAAAATGTTAACTGTCTTCGTTGTAGCAGACTTTTTGTTTTCGACATAAATCTGGTGCAGATTCATTGAAATTCATCCTGGCATTCGAGCTACTAGGAAATTAGTTACATCGAGTTATTTTTGGCCTGGAATGAACGCAGACTTAAATTTATGGACAAGATTTTGTATTCATTGCCAAAAGGCAAAAATAAATCAAATCTCCAATTAAGAAATTTCAATTACCAACAGGGAGATTCGGGCATATACATTTAGGTATTGTTGGTCCTTTACTTCTGCAGGAGAAGGATTCACTTATTAACTAAACCTCATCGATCACTTCGCTAGATGGCCAGAAATTTATCCCATCAAGGATATCAGAGTCAACACAGTAGTTAGAATCCTCTGCGAACAGTACTTTCCAAGATTTGGAATACCACTGATTATTACTTCTGATCAAGGCAGATAATTTGAAGCCAGATTATTCCAAGAATTTACTAATTTATTAGGTACACACAAAATTCAAACATCAACCTATCATCCGCAATCAAATGGAATGATCGAAAGGTTCCATAGAAAATTGAGAGCGTCACTCAGAACCAAGAATGCTAACCATAATTGGTTATTACATCCTCCTACCATTCAATTAGGTTTTCATACCACTATTAACGAAGACCTTAAGTGTCCGGCAGAGCTAGTTTACGGCCAAACACTAAGAATTCCAAGTGAATTCTTTATTACAAATCATATCAATTTCCAAACCCGACAAATTTAGTTGACAAATTGAGAAAGCATATAAGAAATAAAATAAGAAAGAACTGAAAGCTTGCGAATTTGTGTTGTTAAGGACAGACAAGCTCAAAGGAACATTGCCAAATCCTTACCAAGGACTTTTTAAAATAATTCAAAGAAATAATAAAAGCTTTTCAATTGATGTCAACGGTAAAATAGTCGTAATATCGATTGATATACTAAAACCTGCATTCACTGATAAATCTAATGATGCTCAAAAACCAGGTGAGGTCTGACAACAGAGACAAACAACGACTTCATGGTATACGGATCTTCAAAATCCTTAGAGTTCCTCCTAATAAACCCCAACATAGAAAAAGCCTTAGAAACAATAACATCAATATGCCCATTAAATGACAACTTTTCATCATAATAAACTCCAAGGTCTTTTACACTTTCTTCTCTTACAATCAAATAATTATCGATATGATAATCAAATTCAAAGTTATTTAGTTTACGAGAAAAAGGTATACATTTGCATTTGTGTAAACTTAGCTCAAAGCCATTTTTCAAACACCATTGGAATAAGGAATCAATATCTTTTTGCAACAGTTGAGAGTCCTGAAGGGAAGTAATGCGCGTAAAAATCTTCAAATCATCACAGGCATGTGAAAAACTTGAAGCAATTTATTACATCGTCAAAGGAAATTATGAACAAGTGAGGGCCCAGATGGCTTCCTTGGGGTACACCTGAGTTAATATAGAAAACGAATAATTAAGAGTGCTCCAATTTTAACGAATAACCTCCTATTAGATAAAAAAGAGGATATCCAAATCAACAGAGAGGAATGGATTCCTAATTTAATTAATTTGAAGAGAATTACCTCAGACCGAACCCGATCAAAGGCCTCAACGATGTCAAAATAGATCGCGTCAACCATGATGACCATTCTCAAGTGAGTTAGAAAGGAAGTTTGCATAAGTGAAAGGTTGGTAACAGCAGATCTCCCTGAAAAGAAATCATGTTGTGAATTCTGAAATATGCTCCTTAAGCGCATTGAAAAGTTTATCTTTTATAAAGGCATCGAACAATTTGGGACCTGCATTCGCTTTAGAAATCCCTCGATAATTTAAAACATTACACTTATCGTCAGATTTATAAATTGGACAAATATACGATAGCTTCCAGAAGGTTGAGGAAAACGCAACTGGATAATGATAAATTTAGGATAAGGCTAAATGGAAAAGCAAGAGTTTGGGCACATTTTTTCAAAAACCATGGGGGAATTCCGTCCGGTCCGGAACTAGTTTTATGTTTCAAACTTTCAAGTCCCCGTTGCACTTCTTCAACATCAAGTTTACACAATATAATTTTAATTATTTTACTAATTTGTATTCTTAAATTTTAGAAATGAACCTTTCTCAAACAAGGTAGTTCTGTGTAGTAAAAATTAATGTAATTGAAATGTGTAAATCAGAAATTTGTGACGAGTGCGTGTGTTAAAAAAAATAAATAATTAGTGTTAATTGAAATAGTTTAGGGGGATATTTTGTTGTTCCCACAACTAAACTATTTTCTTCTAACTTTAAATTATTCTCAGACACTGATTTTTTTATTTTCTTATACTTTTTTGACGTATCCTTTTTACAGAAATTTTATTCTCGGTTGAATGTTTCTTCCTTTTTAAATAAGTTCACTATTTATATATTTTTTAAATTAATAAAACTATTTTATTATTTATTTTAAGTATTTTTATTTATTTTATTTTAATTCAAATATTTACTTTAAATATTTTCCGGTTTTTAATTTACTTGGCTTCACTAAAAATATCTTTATGACCTCTACCGAAAAGAATTACAGAATGAATGAAAATTCTGACATGACATTTTACAAATTTTCAATGTCTATATGAGTCTCATGTAAAATTTTTCAAAGTATCTGTCTCAAAATCAGATACGATGATTTTATTTTGTATGCGCAAAATTAAAGTGTCTGATAAATACATTTTGCTCCAAATGAATTCAAACACTGCAAAATACACTGCTAAGTAAAAGTATTCATTCACTCTTCAAATCTTCTCTTTTAAATTTATCTTTTCAACAAAATTTATTTACATTTGCAATAAATTTTAAATTCCAGAAACTATAAATACCATAAATAATATTAACAAAGCCAACTAACAAAATACAGGGTAGCATCCAACTGCTACATAATAAAAATGTGTAATTGTGTATATTCTTCTATAAAAATGTGTAATTGTGTATATTTCTTTTTTCAGTAAATTTTGGGAAAAATTACATTTTCCACGAAAACTTCGGCTATTATTTTTTTTTTAATTTTTGTACGTAAATGAATTATTTATTATGTTACCTACAAATTCCCCATACAAAGTTGGTACCTAGCTCTTATCCTTTTTCAAATATATCGGCTCAAAAAAAGTAACTAATTTGTTTTTTAAAGTGATTATTTTAACACGTTACTAATGACTAAAAAATGTAAACTTTGTTGTATTTCGAAATTTATTTTTTTTTACTGCACGATTACATACAATTATCTGTAAAACAAGACCCATTAGGTTTCCGTACGTTCACTGATTCCGAAGTTATGATGTACTATGTAAATGAGCCAAGGGATCACCTCTTGAAGGATTAGCATCTAAAACCGGAACACCCTGTATAAGATTTATAATACATATATAGATATTTTAAGGCAGTTGAAGTGGTTCAAGTTAATGAACGCAATCCTGAGAATAAAAAGGTGAAGTTTTGTGAGTTCTGTTTTTATTTAAGATATGTTTTTGTTTCAAGTAAGTTAATCGCATTGCGTAAGTATGACAAAGTTTTTATGCAAAATATTTACACAGGACGAGTAAAAATTTCTGCTTTATATTATGTTAAAATTTTAAATGAAAAGTATTATAGAATTTTGTTTACCTATTCATTTTTTGCACAAAAGAAAAGCTAAGAAAATTCGAATGTATTTATGGAAAGTTATGACATAAAGTTATATTATTATTTTCAGTTTCAGAGAAAGTATCAGTTTCTACTGTTCGACTTGTTGTATTGCTGGTTTTACTAGAAAGTTTTTATAAAAGTTGCGATGTACTAGAGGAATATATTTAAACAAATCTAATATGTATTTTTTCTTGTCTGAAAGTGCTATTCGACGACTCGGGTAAATTCAGTTTGCTCTATATTGCTAAGAGACTGGTTTTCCTTTTAACAAACTAACTTCAGAGAACTCTACTTTTACATCAAGGGATTCTTTAAAGTGCAGTGATAATGGAAACTTGGATCGAAGCCATTGCCCGCTCACTTTTTTCCTATTTACAACGCTCTTTTCTAAAGATTTGGTCGATAGAAATTCTTGTCAATTCATCTGAATTACTCGGAATTCTGGTGCTTTTGGCAAACAATTTCCATTCAGTCTTCAGGAGAATAAATGCAAATGTTCATTTTATTTTTATTTTCGATAACACCAAAATCAACATCATTCGGTAAAAATGAGTATTTAGGTGCTATGAACTAAAGATTCAATACTTCAGCTTTAATTTCAGAGAAACTTACCAACTTCAGTAGGGAAAGGGCCAAATAAATATATCATAAGTATAGGGGAGCTTACATAGAGAAAAATGAAATCATAAAAAAGGAAATGAAAAATTTTTATCGAGGTGTTTGTTTGAGACGCGTTTAATTATATCTATTCTTTAAAAATGCAATGCAAGAGAGCACACAGTATACATTGCTAACCCTCTGTGGATTTCAAATGGGGTCCTCCCAATAATCTCAAAGTTGCACCTCTAAAAATTATCTAAAATGCCTCCAAGGAGAGTACTGGATACAAGTTCCAGTCTACTCACTGTGAACTTCAAAAGAAGTTCTCCTTTGCAATAACATAATAATGTCAAGATCAGAAAAGTACGAAGCAATGGCGAAAGCTCTGGTGGTACATGTTCATCCACCAAGACGTCACTTTTACCTCTTTCTTTCATGATTTTACATTACAATATCATTACAGAGGAGAACTCTACAGCGAGGGGATTGGGACCAGTACACGCCTGGATGGCATTTTAGATGATTTTTAGAGTTGCAACTCTGAGACTATTAGAAAGACTCTATTTGAAATCCACAGCGAGGTAGCGATGTATACTGTGCCCTTTTTTGAATTGCATTTTGGGGAGATATAATTAAAAGTTTCGACATAATTTTTTGTCATTTCCTCTCTGTGACTTCACTTTTCCCTACTTAATATCTTCTATACCTAAATTTATTCTCGTCAGAGAGTTTTTGCAGCTTCTACCACTGAAATTTCAATCCACCCTTATTCTTCTCTAGGGGAGACCTCGTCAAATTTTCTAGTGGAATGTAGCAGATATTGACAATTTTGGAAAAGGTAAAGGCTTTTATCACGCACGATTTTACTCCTTAGTGAGTCCCTTTTTCAATATTAGGCAGAATTCTGTTGAAAACTTCATTTTCAATTCAATTCAATTCAATAAGGTATAAAAGCATCTTTTCACAGTACTAAGAGTATGGAATGGCAAAATTAAATATAGAGATAGTAAAATACAACTCTTGATAAAAAGAACTAACTATAAGCTAAAGAGAGAAAGAAAGAAAAATAAGTTAACGACTAAATTTATAATTAATATCGACAGCCGAAAACACTACTACTATAACGGACCCAAAACAGTTTAATTGGTGGAATATAACTCCGTTACCAAACTCCTGAACGGCCCAGTCAAGTCCACCCTCTGAATTGCAGAGAATAAACGGTTGCAAGCGCGAGAAACAGGGACAAACTAAGAGCTCTCCATGATGAGATGTCGAAAATGAACTATCGACAAATCGAGGCGCCTAATCGATCCCAAGAATTCCAGCTGACTATATAGGTAATCAGGCTGCATGCTGTAAATGATATTATGTACAGAAGCAAGAAGTTTACGTGATAGATAGCTATTTAAGGAGCAACCAACCAAGCTGTTTCTGTATTGAGAGATGTGCTCAAATCTGCTAAGACCAAACATAAACATAAACAGGTCTGTCGAGATACACCTGCACATCATCAGCATACATATGAACTTTACCGTCCTCAACTACTTTGGAAGATCATCAATGTATAAACTGACAAATAGGGGGCCGAGAATCGACCTTTGAGGAACGTCGAGTGTGAGGGCCAGGAACCCAGAGGAGTGACCATTCCCCTTCATCCGCTAAAGTCGACTGGATTAAAAATTCTCAATAAGAGAGACCGCCGTGCAGTGGAAATTTCAGTTATTGGCTAATTTGGAAAGTAAATAATTTAGGTTAACTGTATCAAAAGCTTTAGAAAGATCAACCGCAGCACACAAACACAAATATGATCGCTATCTAGTGGCCTGCGAATATCCGAGGTGACTCTAAGGAGAGCCGTTTCTCAGCTGTGAGGCTTCCTAAAACCCGACTGTCCTTATCAGTCAGAAGATTGTATTATACTAAAAACTGTGATATTTGAATGCATCTCAACACAAGATAGAGTCACTTGGTGGACACAAACATTTAAACTGAATTAAATTATGAAGTGAGATTCACTACGAAAAATGTAACCGGGTTTTTTATGGGAAAAATTGATTTTTATAGAAAAAGAGACCCAATTAACTATTCCTCATGTATTTTCTTTACAACTTAGCTACTATAAAAGTCTTTTGCGGCCGCTCCTATCTATACCAATCAATCCATAAATTTCACACGATAAAAATTTCAATTTTACACCAAATAATAATTTTGAAAAATTCTAAAATTTACAAATCAATACTTAAACTCTCCCTTTCCTCTGCCTCCTTCTCCTCATTCCGTCTTTCCTTCAAACTC
>QYTT01087720.1:0-37479 GCA_006980735.1 Dasypogon diadema | reverse complement strand
ATTTTATTTTAATTTAATTATTTGTTTTTAAAGTGAATATATAACTAAATATTCTGTGAATATTTCAAGCGTCTACCTGTTTCCGTTATCAATATCGAGCAAAAACGAGCAAAAAAATCACGTTTGTTGTATGGGAGCCCCCTTAAATATTCATTTTATTCTGTTTTTTAGTATTTGTTGTTATAGCGGCAACAGAAATACATCATCTGTGAAAATTTCAACTGTCTAACTATCACGGTTCATGTGATACAGCCTGGTGACAGACGGACAGACGGACGGACGGACAGCGGAGCCTTAGTAATAAGGTCCCGTTTTTTACCCTTTGGTTACGGTACCCTAAAAAACGATTGACCATAACCGGAAACGACAAATTCGTGCTTGTAATTAAAAACAAGCCGATAAAGGGCAAAATTTTTGAAAGCTGTGTTGAGTGTCCACGGCTAGACGGACTAGGCTTCAGCCATGCTGATGAGATTTCCTTACCGTCGAAATCGAAACACTCCGCAATATTTTTAAATGCTGGCATTTTGCTAGCAATTCCTATCATTTACTGTTGTACTACTACCTCCATATCCATGGAATGGTAATATAGTCCTATTCGTTGCAGATAAGTGGCGTATGACCCTTTTAACTACCCGCAAAACGATCGACAGGTCGTTACTCATCAACTCTTCTAAATATAAATTTGGAGAAGCATGAGTCGTGATAAAAAAGCCTCCAGAGTGAGGTTATAAAAGTGGTATTCCACATTACAAACAAAATATATGTAAATTACAGGTTCCAGTACAGCCTCTTACTGAGGCTGTACCTTGGTACCAGAGTATAAAGTACCTTGGGTACCAGAGTATAAAGCTTTGAATTGCAGCCTAAAATATAAGTTCGACCCTATATATATTTTCTTGCTCAACTTATCTATACTTCAAATTCATAGTCTGAAATATAAAGGTAGAATAGTTTCCAATTTTAAATAATAATTGAATCATAATGAGATGTGTGTCTCTTACTTGGAAGAGCTTCCGAATTGACTTATAGTCTGAAAGATTCCTCTATTCTGTTCCCTATACGTGGCAACCTGTTCTTTTGTTCCAGATGCGGCCTGTGCAGCTCCATGGTAAGATATACCATACCTAAAACGTGTCGTGTTTAATTTAAAAAAACCATTCAATTACAATTGCATAATACTTAAAATTTCCATGTATTTGTGACTGGCTTTGGCCAGAAAGTGCTCCGGATTGCGCAGTAGCTTGGCCACCTCCTTTGAAAATAGGATTATTATTTTCTGTTTGATCGCCTTGAGGTCGGAATCCGATTTGAGCTTGAGATGAAGTTTGTCCAGGACCACTTGACTGTGCATCAGCTAAGCCACCCTTTTCATTAGCTTGAACCTGTTATAAAGAAGCTATTTAATCTTTATGTTAATAGGGAAATAACTACTCACCTCACTCTGACTTTGATGAGCATATCCACCACTTTGTGATGTTGCTGTGGTACCTCCCGTTTTGGAGTTTACTTGCACTTGTGTCTGAGATTTACCAATGCCTCCCTGACCTTGTGCGGAGCTCATTGCGCCTTCTGAATTTCCACTAACCTAAAATTTACCCCTTTACAAATTATCGTTTACCAAAAATTACAATACTTGAGCATTTGCGGACCGTTCGCTATCTGAAGTCATAGCATTTGCACTAAATGAGCCGCTGCCACTGTATGTTCCTGAAACTTGTGTCTGAGCTGTACCGCCATTTTTCTTCCCCTGTGCACTAGCCATTGCTTGGCCATCTTTAACGGACGAGTCGGCTTGAGAGAACGAATCGTCTGATACGCCAATCAGACCTCCACCGACTCCTGATATCCCACCCGGTATTGCTCCTACACCGCCTACCCCAACTCCACCTATGTCAGTTACTCCTCCAGCTCCAACTCCACCAACCCCACCTGGAATGAATCCTCCAGGACTTATTCCTGCAACTCCACCAGGGCCGACACCTCCGATTCCACCTGGTCCAACACCTGCGACCCCACCAGCACCAACTCCAACGGCTCCCCCTGGTCCAACGCCACCAAGTCCTCCTGGGCCAACTCCACTTACTCCGCCAACACCTGGGCCTGCAACGCCAGGAATTGCTCCGGTGACACCTCCAGAGCCGATTCCAGTGATTGCACCAGGTCCAATACCGGGAGTTACTCCACCTATTCCCGCGGGGCTTATACCGCCTGGCATCATACCTCCTGGCATCATACCTCCTGGCATCATACCCCCTGGCATTGTTCCTCCTGGCATCATACCTCCTGGCACAACACCTCCAGCACCTACTCCAGCACCAACCCCGGCCACTCCACCCGGACCAACCGCAGCTACTCCACCCGGACCAACCGCAGCTACTCCACCCGGGCCAACCCCAGCCATACCTCCAGGACCAAATTCAGTGACTCCGCTAGGGCCTACTCCAGTGACTCCTCCGGGACCAACTCCAGTCACCCCACTAGGGAAAATTCCGGCCACACCACCTGGTCCAATTTGCCCTGGATAAACTCCACTAATTCCTCCAGGTATAACTCCTCCTGGTACTACTCCTCCGGGGCCAACTCCACCAGGACCAATTCCGGTTATTCCTTCGGATCCAATACCTGTTACTCCTGCACCAGCTCCAATGCTGGTAATTCCTGCAACCCCCGGAGGTCTAACTTCTCCTGGGCGAACTCCTCCTGGAAAATATCCTGCTGGGCCAATTCCACCCGGAGCAACTCCCCCAGGGCTAACTCCTCCTGGAGCAACGCCTCCTGGGCTGATTCCGCCCGGGCCTATACCTCCTGGACCAATACCTGGGCTAACACCAATTCCACCTGGGCCAACACCAATTCCACCTGGAGCAATTCCTCCTGGGGCGAATCCTCCTGGAGCAACTCCTCCCGGTTGTACCGCTCCTGGAATTGCTCCAACTCCACCGGGGCTAACAAAACCTGGCATAACTCCTCCAGGTGCAATTCCCGCTGGGCCTAGACCGACACCACCTGGTCCGATACCACCTGGACCGATTCCACCAGGACCGAATCCACCAGGGCCGATTACATCTACTCCACCTGGTCCTATTCCACCTGGCCCAATTTCACCTGGTCGGACCCCAGCTGGAACTACATCACATATTAAAAATTGTACTTATGATCAAGGATCAAATACCTTGTGGTCTTTGAACCATTGTTGCCGGACCGGCTTCACAGCAACTATCTGCGTTATTTTGAAGAGTTAAATTTTGTTATAGGATTGTGTAATTTACCTTTTGAAACTTGATGAACTGTTTGGGTTGGTCCTCCTGTTCCAACTAACACTGTTAGTCCACCTTGACCTCTATATACCGTTTGTTTGGAAGCTGCACCATCTTTTCCTGGTATTATATGCACATCTCCTGCAGCTTGCCGTCCATCTGTTATAACAGTTTGTTGAGGGCCTCCCGTTCCCACTAAGACGGTAAGTCCACCGCTTTCATCAACTATAGCATGATCTCGGTCAGATACTGTAAACTCAAAAAATGATAAAGTCCATTTAAAGCTTCAAATAAATATTACTTTTTGTAACGCGTAGATCTCCAGGCTGTCTAGATTCAGAGATTGGCTGCGGGCCTTGCCATCCCGGTTGTCCAGGCTGAACTTGTCCAGGAAAGCCGTACCCTGGTGCACCAGGCTGAATAACCCCCGGAGCTCCTGGTTGAATTTGTCCAGTCCGATCATAACCAGGGACACCAGGCTGAAATCGATCAGGAATTGCATATCCTGGAACTCCAGGTTGAGAAGGTATTCCAAAACTAGGAGCTCCAGGGCGGGCTTGAGTGGGTTGAGTGTATCCAGGTGCATAACCAGGCATGCCAGGTTGAATTTGGCCAGGTTGATATCGTGGTATACCAGGCTGGATTTGCGTAGGTTGAACATATCCAGGTGCACCAGGTTGGATTTGACCGGGTTGGTATCCTGGTACTTGTCCAGGTCGTCCATATTCTGGAGCTCCGGGCCGAGGGCGTCTAATACCGTCTTGTGTTACTTGCTCACCAGCTGCTGCTGAAGTGATCACCCCAGCTCCTTCACCATAACCAGGTGCTCCCTGTGGTATTTGTCCTAGCTGAATTTCTCCAGGTCTACCATAGGATGGTGCTCCCGGTTGTACTTCTCCAGGCCTACCATAGCCCGGTGCACTTGGTGGCATTTCTCCAGGTCTACCGTAACCCGGCGCTCCCGGTTGTACTTCTCCAGGTCTACCATAGCCCGGTGCACTTGGTGGCATTTCTCCAGGTCTACCGTAACCCGGCGCTCCCGGTTGTACTTCTCCAGGTCTACCATAACCCGGTGCACTTGGTGGCATTTCGCCAGGTCTACCGTAACCCGGCGTTCCCGGTTGTACTTCTCCAGGTCGTGTTGAAATTCCAGGTTGAACTTGACCTGGAACTCCCGGTTGAATTTGTCCAGGCTGTTCGAATCCAGGAATTCCCGGTTGCACTTGTCCAGGTAAACCAAAACCAGGTGCTCCAGGTTGGACACCTCCAGGTCGCCCATATTCCGGCTGCACATATCCTGGTGCTCCTGGTTGAATATACCCTGGAGCTCCGGGTTGTACATATCCAAGTCCACCAGGCTGTATTTCTCCCGGTCGTCTACCAATGGGAACACCGGGTTGTCCACGTTGGACATATCCCTGTTCACCGGGTCGTCCAGGAATACCAGGTTGTAGCTCACCGGGTCGTTCACGTCCTAGCTGATCAAAAGCAGCTCCTGGTCTAACTTCGCCGGGCCGTCCGGGTATGCCAGGCTGTAGTTCACCAGGTCGGCCACGTCCTAGCTGATCAAAAGCAGCTCCTGGTCTAACTTCGCCGGGCCGTCCGGGTATGCCAGGCTGTAGTTCACCAGGTCTGCCACGTCCTAGCTGGTCAAAGGCAGCTCCTGGTCTAATTTCACCGGGCCGTCCGGGTATGCCAGGCTGTAGTTCACCAGGTCGACCACGTCCTAGCTGGTCAAAGGCAGCACCTGGTCTAACTTCACCGGGTCGGCCTGGTTGTACCTGTCCAAGTTGAATTCCAGGTTGTGGATAACCTGGAGCTCCGGGTAAAGTTAATCCAGGAGGGAACTGACCAGCACCAACTGTCCCTGTGGCTCCCGGTCTTTGAAGTTCTCCGTATGCCCCAGGAACAGCTCTGAATGGGTCTGGCGGAGTTTCTGAAAAGTTTTAATCATTAATTCTATTTATAATAGTATAGAAAATGTACCATAAGCTGTTTGCGGACCACACTCTGAGCAATCTCCGGAAGAAAACTGACTTTGTGCTTGTCCCATTCCATGAGTACCAACTTAAAAGAAACTAGGGTTATAGTCAACATTTTTAGTACTGCCATCTTTTTTACCAACAAAAGATCTTGAGCCCTGCTCGGTTGCTTCAGCTTCGGCCTTCCCCTCTTGTTCTGGGTTACCAAAATTTAGGTACTGCGATTGAGTTTGACCTCGGGAGCTTAAAAGATATAACAAATAAATAAACTGCGAAAATTATTCCTAAGTACTAAGAGCTATTGTGATAAGAGTTGGAAATTTTGGTTGGTGCTATGAATAATCAGGTTATGTCACAAGGGTGCTGGATTTAAGATCTATCAGTGTATACTAATTGTAAATTCCAAGTGATGGTAAATTTTACAGCATTTATTTTAACGATCTTACGTTTCGTGTTAAGAAACAGGACAGCGCGTGGGGCTGGATTCGAACCGGCGGATCGTAGAGTCATTAAAATAAATGCTTTAAAATTTACCGTCACTTGAAATTTACATTTATCGATCCTTTGAAATATTTCAGAAAAGCAATTTTCACTAACTTCGTTTGGTTAAAATTGAAAATGTTAATTCTACTAATTGTTGTTTTTCACCGGTAACAGAATATTACTATAGTAAAGCCACTGGGATGCTGGATCAACGAGTGGAGCCTTAATAGCTTGGACTAAACTTTTCATATACAGACATATTTTTGAGTTACAGTATTACTTGTCTGATGCCCGTTTCTTATCTTCTTTGTAAGCCTTAGTATTAATTTTTTCATAAATGTGAAATTCTTGCGCGAATTTTGAACAAATGTTATCTATTTTGTCACAAGTTTTTTAGTGAATTAAATTCCATTAAGATAAGGACTTGATAGTGCACCAATTGCCATAATTATTATATTGATAACCTGTGACCGCTGCCATTTACTTAATTGTAACAAAATTGATCGCAAAAAAGGACACTTTATAAATATTTGTACCTAAACAAGCCTTTCAACGAAAAGTTTTGCTGCTAATCGTAAAGATTGAACGGATTTGGCAGGGTAATCTCATATGGGTGCTTTAGATTCTATGAATGCTCCCCATTTCAGAAGCTTCATTATACTCTTGATCTTGATAAGGCAAGCAAGTATGGACTTCTAACCCTTACATTTCCTTGTGAAAGGATACTGTTCATGATATTGCTGAAGTGAGCTACCTATTCATCGAGAATAAACTGCATTTTAGTTATTAATTCCGGGTGCAGTTCCCCTTTTTGTATTGTAGCTCCACATTCCTTTCTGAAGCAGGTGGTATGGTTTGTGCGACCTGGATTTCAATTTTGCTGTGTAACAAAACTGGATTTCCCGCTGCTCTATCCTCTGCGAAATTTTACATTGAGAATGCTGAAGAGGTGTCTTCGTAATGTAGTCAATTTGGGAAAATATCTGTCTTTGGTTAAGGACGATTTTAATGTTATGTCTGGTCACTCCATTTAGCTCCTCATCAAGCTTTTCATTTAAGGCAGGAGATAACACCTTCCTATGACCCTTCTTCTAATTCTCGCGTGACCGGTATGGATCCTGATTGCCCTGTTTTTCGAAGTGTTATTCACCCATCTCACCATCACCGGTTTAACCTCTCATCTTCGCAAGGCACTTTTCAGTTTTATGTTGTTTTTGTCGAAGGGAGTCTACATTGATTTTCACTCGCCGTATCCACCTTAAATGTGATGATGAAGTCGTGGAGGGATTTTTTCTCGAACATACAGACTGTGTCAGAAGTCAGTGCACTACAGAAAATAATCACCGAGGACCCCGTATCCCTGCAAAGGAGAAACTGAATATGGGAAGCAATGCTTTAGCCATGGGAATGGACAAAACAAAACAAAATTCGGTATAGAAAACTGAAAATGGTCTTGCTAAGACGTGATATTAGCCCGATAGTGGTGGGATAGGTGAACAATATGTAGAGGAACATGGCAGTCCGGATTGAGACCGGTCACACGAGCGTTAGTGGAAGATTCACGAGAGGGCGCCATCACTTTTCCTATGTCACGATTGACTCCTCAGAAAATGAGGTACTACTCTTTTGAGTTAGAGGGCACATAGGAATCGAAGGGAAGGAAAAACTGATGCCTTAACAAAGCAGGAGTCGGCGATGGAGTTCCAAGATCCAAAATTATATCCCGCCATTGGCGGAGGAAAGCTGAGGGACGTAATCGAGAAATGCTTCATAATTGAACACCTTCATAATTGGCGAACAGGAGAAAGGAGGTCACACGCTGCTCTTTTGGCAGCATGGGACAGTTAACCTATAAGCAAATGCTCGAAATAACAAAAGATGTCGAGGTTTAGGGGACTGCTTAGGAATTCTCCGACGGGGACCAGCTAAGACGGCTCTTGGTAATGGGACGCAAAAGAACCCAACGGGTCAGGTGTGCTTTTATATCTCTCGATAATAATAATAATATTTTTATGCTAGGTGAAAGTCGCCTACAACTTTGAACTTACATTCTATCGAAAGCGGGCTATGCATTAGAGTAAGGTGGGGTTGCTTTGACATATTTTACTAGCACCAGGAAACAACCACCATGATATTTTAACCAGAAGAAAACCGTTATTGTATAACCATTGATATTTCTTTGAAAATACAAAAATTTTCGGAAGTACCCTTAGGGGGTAGTAGCATCGGCTTCCTTTCGGGTACTTCCGATAGGTAACTATTTCTACAAGAAATTCTTTCACAATATGAACAGAGAGACACATATGTTTTAGACTATTAACTTTAAACTTCTTTTTAGCGATTATAATGAGCTTATTGTCTCCTCTGATTTTTTTTTCATGCGACGTTTATAACTTTACAAAGTTTTTTGCCGTAACTTCTGAATGGATTTTGTTCCGGTTTCATGATTGGACAAGTTGATTCACGGGGAAGGTTTAGATATAGATAATTGAATGTTATATCTTTAGTACAAAAATTCGCCGTTAGAGGTAAATGTATTTTTTCATTCGAGGGAGGTAAGATGGGTATCGTTGGAAAGATGATGATTTGTTTTGTGTACAAATAAGATTGTGTACAACAAATTTCGAATTTTCGAATTTTCGAATATTTTTGAAAAAAATGAGGAGTGCTCAAAAATGATACTTTTTATTTGACCGTTAATAACTTTTGAACGGCAAATTGGAGAGGGGTGTGTGACATACTGGAATTAGATATTTATGTAGCCTATTGGAATCTGTAAGAAAAATGGGGGATCACCGATTTAAATTGTGATATAGGGTGGTTTAAAATTTTTTTAAAAGTTCAAGTAATTCTTGTTAGATTTGCTTATAACTTTGACATATTTTCGTCTATTTTAATGAAAGTTTGTAAGTGGATGATCTATGGTGGTAGATCTACTAGCGTGTGTAAAAATAATTTGAATTTTCGAAAATTTTTCAGTTCGAATTTTTACTACTTTCTGAGGTGGTAGTGTGGGGTATCAGTGTAAAGAGGACTGCACATACTATAAGGATATGTAAAAATATTAGGACATTAGCAAATATAACGGTTGATTGTGGTGATCTGAATGTACGTATACCGTGAAAGGCAAGACTTTTGTGGAATATCAGAGAGGGAAGAAGGGGAAGGGGTAAGTGTCCCTCATATCTAGGATCCTCTTCATAAACCCCATACACCAACATATATATGAATTTTCTCATGTTTACCGTTTTTGCGTTATAACGAAAACACCGATTTCTAAAGGAAATCACGAAAAATTCGTTTAAAAATTAGAGGTGTGAAAAAATATTTTTCTTTTTACTCCTAAACTATTAGCCGGATCGGGATGAAATTTTTACAGAAACATGTGTAATCGATTATAAATGGGAATTAATTAGATAAAAAATGTACCGTTATAAAATTATTCGCATTTGGAAAATGGTACTTTTCATCAAAGTTCATTACTTTTTCCATTAATTTCATAGAAGCTGTGAACGAGTTTTTCTTATATCTCCTAAGATATTAATTAGCACAATTGAGATGCGGGTTTTTCTGAAGAATTACTTATCAAACGTAGAAAATTCCCGCAAGAAAAAGTATTAACTATGTGGACATAGTTACCAAGGCGGTAAATAGTGGGAAAATTTGAATTTATTTTTCATTAAAAATTGAATATCTCAGATAAATATCTTCCGAATTGCAAAATTCTTTTCATTTTTTACTTTGTTAATTTTTCGTGATTTCTTGAGACCATTTCGGAATCTCTAACTTTTACTTTTGTGGAAACGTGACAAATTGGGCTGAATTTTTTGACGAAAATTTAAATTGTGCAATTTTGGTGTCTAGTTTTTGGCGGGGGTGACTGTTTGCATACAATTTGCAAAATATGATGGAATAAAATTGAAGAATCTTGGAGGTTAATTGCCATCTGGCGGATTGAGATGAAAGTTTGTGAGCCTCTTTGTGCTTGAGGATGAAACTCACAGTCCTTAGCTTCCCACTATACTTTATTTAATTACCTATCTTAATGTTCAATCACTACCCCTACATTGTAACCTAATAAAGAACAACAAGAAACTAAAAACATAATAATCTGTGGTGTTTTTAACACAGAACTAAATAAAGAAAATCCATATTCAAAATTCTTCAACGAAAGTAGTACAAAAATGAATACTCAAATTGATGGTATATTTTCAGGTTTAAATTTAGAATATCAAAAGATCTTTGCATCTTTTAGTCACCATGTTGCTTTACAAATATCATGGTAAAATTAATTTAACCTGCTCATTTTTTATGTATACTCATTTATTTCGATAAAAAATTAAGTTTAAGAACTCACCGTGCTAGTTTTTATCATATGTGATTGTGGAACCTATTGGCACACTCTATCTTACTTGTTTACCAAACACCCTGTACATTCATACTTGTTGTTAGTATAGTTTGGAAGCATTCTCTTGATGTACGAGAATCACTATAACATTTTTTCTGAGCGGTTAAATTTAGCTAAAGAAACCTTTTTTATATGTCTGAAGCAAATTATTGCGGTTCGTGGAAAATAGAATTGGGTGCAAAAGCTGGAAATTTCTAAAATTAAAGGTAAACCCATTGTCCATTGAAATACATTAACAATTTGATTTTAGAGCAATAATAGTGGGAATGCTAGTACTTCATTTTTGTACAGGTCCTTATAACACAATTTATAGGCCACCACTTGTATCAGTTTGATCTTGTAACAAAAGATCTTGATAAGATGCATAAAGTGAAATTATACCCAAAGGGTTTCGTTACAGAATATTATATACCTATCGCAAAGCGTTAAAGAAGAATAGTTTTTCAGTGCTACTGTTATTAGAAATTCGAAATTAATTTCAAAAAACTGAGTACACAAATTAGGCATTAATTAAAAATAACAATATATATTCACACCACGTTCTTTTAAAATACATATTACAATAGTAATTTAAAGTATTTTTCAATTCGCATGTAGACGTTGTATAAGTTTCGCAATCTTGCTTTTAATTTATTCAAAGAATATATTGTTAACAAAGTATATTGATTCAGTTTTAAGAATTATGTATTGGGAATTGTTTTGTATGAATTTTAAATAGCCGATACCTGGTACTGGTAGTAGGTATAAATTAGCAATTTGTTGATTGTGAGTTCAAGCTTGGCAACATTTCTCAATTTATTTCATTTCGAAATTACCAATTCTTTATAATAGTTTACCATAAGTTTTACACCGCTCATTACAGTGTTATCTTTAGAGCTTTAGAGAAATGGGAACTGAAGTTTACACAGGTCGTACACAAATAGTCTGAGCATGCATCTTCTACGAAAACTCTACCTATAAGAACAAAAACAGATACTTACTGTCCTCTAATACTCCGTTTAATTCGCGGTAATCTTTCATTGGCTGCAAAATATTCAGGACTTCCAACAATGGAATTTTCGTCTATTCGACTCTGGAAGATAAGAGAAAAACAGTCGCGAGTTAGTATCACATTTCGATCACCTCCATTTGAAATATTTTTATCAGATTAAACTGTTTGCAATTAGAACAAGAATATCGTCATGCTCCAGATTCCCTAATAGACATTCTAAATAGAGTCCGATAGCGAAGACACAATATCGCTAGGAAACACTGCCGTCGAACTATTTACAGGCACTGATTTGATGTTAGAGAAAATTTTTACAACTGTGTCGAGGTTCAGAAGGGTCATCGCGGATTGCGATTAACAGGCTACAGCTTTGACGGTCGATGACATAAATTTATCACTGCGTGAAAATTACTGGACGGCTGAGGAAACTAATGCATGGAGTCCCTTAAAGCCTAATCGAAACTTGACACAATTTTGATAATTTTTTGTCGAATTTTTATGCACGATATCCGGCATCAAAGGCGCGCGGTCGACCTTGCGATTTCTTGGTAATCTGCACAATTCGCTATCAATTTCCGGTTCAGGAAAATCAGAGCATAACGGTCATCGTCTTCAGTTTAATTTGAATTTGATTAATCCTTTAAGAGAGACTTGCTTTATCTTGCACTGGATTGCACTTACCGGAATAATCGCACTATGCACGACCGTTACTGCAAACGCAAAACCTAGCGCCCACCATACAGGTGAGCTTTTTGTCATTTTATGCAGATACTTTTTGCACTTTTCACAGATGTCTAGTAATCCAAAAGCCGGTTTCACTTTAATACTAAATTTGTATCCAATCTTCCTGTTCACTTCTTGATGTTTCTCTTAATCCATTCTGAACAAAACACTGCACGAAATTTATCACAAAAAACTCCCGGAAAATAAGGTTAATCCGCCTCGACCACTATCTTGTAGATTTTCTAAGGTCAACTCTGACCAAATTATTTTCTGGTTAAGTATCTGTGCTGGCTCCTGAATTGCTTCTAATCGCTGCGACAATCCCGTTGCAAATACTTGAGACTCAACGCCAGTGGTGATCGCTTACTGAATTATTCTGGCGACTTTTGACCCATTTTAAGGAAATGAATGGCTTCAATTTCCAATTCCATGTCATATAATCACTGGCGGGCATAGTCTATCCCCACCATCCACTGCGACAGACACTCTTTTAAGGCACTAGCATGAGGCGATTTATTGCTCGGCTCGTGTGAATATGCTTGTGAAGTGGGCTTGAATCGATCTAAGGGATCACGACAAGAAGTGGAAGTGATAATCGTTATGGGAGTTTCTAATCTGATGTAGGATGATCTTTATGTTTTATGGGGCCCATTACCACAATTCAATACGTTCTCAGCAAATCTGTGTAGTTGGGAGGTTTGCTTGGTGCTATAACTGCAGATAGAGCTTCTCGATCACGTTAAAGGAGTATCAGAGGATCGATTCATTGTAAAATCTCGGTATCAGCTGCTTTATAGTACGAAAAATGAAAAAGAATAGCAGGAGGTTGTGTACGTTTTGAAAACACACTGTGGTGATTTCAACATGTTTACTTATATAACTTTTTCAGGGAGCTGTTAATTTTTAAATTTTCATGCAGTAATTTTTTCCAATTACGGGTAATAGCAAATCGGAATAGGGTTTCGAAGTGGTATGGTAATATATTTGTTTGGTATATAATACCAGACCATCTCAACCTTACAACGAAATTTTAATCTCAACAAAATAATACGAAAGATAGTTTAAACAAGGGCATATAAGGTCATCTCATTTTTGTGTTACAGATCACAGAATCCAACACGAATCGTATTTTTCCCTTTTATTAAAGAAATTGTAATTTTAAGGGGTATCAATGATACAATTGTTAACGCTGTGGCTTCTGATTTATCAAGTTTAAATTCAAGAAGTTTTTAATCAAGTTTTTTATCTGTTGACAATAGAATAATCGCTAAGGGCTGTTGTTGTAAATTTTATGCAGATCGGAATTCACATTAGTTAGTTATCATCTATAAACTGCAAAATCTGTGAAATCTTAATGCAGTCCTGTGATCTTTTGCTCCATCAACTGCAATTTTAAAGGAAAAAGGTTATGAAATCCAATACCATGATCTTATGCATAAAGGGATAACAGTTCCACATTTCTCGAGAAAATACCGAGTTAGAACTCAGGATATAAAGCTTCAGTGATATGTTCCGACCCAAATCCAAATTATTGAAATTCTCTTTGCGTGAGATGTTAATTCACTTCGCTGTGTTTCCTGCTAATACACGACAGAAGTCTGGCAGTCACCATCCCTTATCATCAATGTTCCATGTCTCTTGCCATTTATTCATCGTAAGGGTCCTTTCCTCATTGCTAATTCGCCTTCGCGAATTATTATTATTATTCCACAAATCAGGTCCTAGGATGGATTCCTGTGCCGCCCCCGCAGTGACAGTCTTTTCGCGCCGGCTGTCAGTGGTGTTGTAGAAAATGATCGTTTAAGTAGTCCTTAAATATATCAATTCATTTGTCGAACCGTCCGCGTTCGAAATCGTTTGCCGGCCGCATCACCGAGAGTAGGCTAAGTTGCAACAGCTAACACAGTAGTATACAAGTGTGCGACTGTGCAGTCGCGTAGTCCTTACGACCTTACCTTTGTTTATTAGCGGTTTCAAACGAGGTATTGTCATGTTGCGCGCCCTATTAAGAAGAAGACCCATGGTTTTTCCCAAATTCGCCTCAGCCTTTTCACGCTTGCGATGAGAGAAGCGTTATGGACGGGGAAAATGATCACTGGCTTTGTAGTCCTTCAGAATAGTAGACGTTCGTAGAAAAAGGGACATAGAAATAGTTTTTCTATACCTGGGAAGACGGAACGTCGTGATGCCGCCAGTATTCAAAACCACAAGGTTAGTCTTGACGGCCATCTACAAGACATATTTATCTCGGGAGTTTGGGTCGGTCATCCCCCACTCCACGCCTCTAGTGTTGAAATCTTCCGCCACCACTACTTCACCCGCCATTCCAAGAATCTTATCCTCCAAGGCATCTGCTATGTTTCTGAAATGCTGGATCGGTTCATTTATGGTGAGGTAGCAACTAGTAGGAGGTGTGATAAAAAGATTAATCCTGTGTCCTTCCTCCGTCTTGCTCTGTTGAGATTTGCCTACAAGATGCGGGTTACCTTACAAGTAGCCCAATCTTGTCCAAGCGTTCCTGAATGCTCTGCGCCTTCCGGAGCCGAGAACGTGTTTCTGGTCCTCCAAACTCAAGTTCAGATTGGCACAGAGTATACAGCTCTGTGAGGCTCACAAGAATGTAGAAATATTATTGTTTACATTGAAAATTAAGCTGCAATCAGGACTGTAAATTTATCTACTATAAAATCTAAACTAACTCAGTAATATCGTCGTGATTGTGGACTTTAGGCTGTCGACCCTAAATAACTCTCCGTTGGGTATTTGGTTACTTAAAGATACCAGATAAGGAGATACCCGAAACTATGGCCAGAGATGTTGAATTATGGATGTCTTTCTAGCAGACGACTCTCAATATGTGGAAAGATTTCAATTTTCTTGTTTTTGATGGTCCGATACACTTTTTAGTGTTGAAAAAATAATTTTCCTTCCTTTGTAGCTTGAAGTGTGGAGATTATTTTGTAAAGGTTATAAATTGAAATTTAGAAAAACTACTGGATATATTCTTTTCACAGAGTAAATTATAATCAAACTATCTATCTAGAAAATTGTTTTTTTTGGTTTCAGAAGGGCAATTCGGTCAATTTTTATGGAAAATTTTTTCAGAGCCCTTTCGATATGTCGTTAGGACTTTTATTTCTGAAATTTGTTTCATTAACACATTGCACACAAATGTTAGATACAAAATGATCCGAAGATTTATCTCTGAGAGTTGCAGGATGACTGATAAAACTTCTTATCAATCTGGTATCCCTCATTAATTACGGCTGCCTACGATTTATCATTAATTTCGTCTCAAGTGGATACGATTTCTTTCAGCGTTAAAGTATTGGATGCGAGAGCAGAAATCAATTAACGCTGGTATCACATTGCTTGTTCCCATGTTTATTCTCAGCATCGCTTAATGACTCGATTTCATTATCCCCCGCCTTCAATTAAATTCAATTTGTTCGCTTTGGATGAAACGTGTTGAACACGCAATTAATGAGTACTTTAATAATTCTAATTAACAAAAAACGAAGGGAGGGAGGCAAATTCATGCTGGACCATTGGATGAGCATTGACACACGCACCCTCCGCAGTGCAGTTTTTCCGGGGAATTTAGTGATGAAAACAAGCACTTACAGCGCTTGGATAAGGCAGCATAAAGTGCACGGGGACCACTTGTAGGCTACAAGGCACCATATAAAAACCAGAGATCTTGAGCAGAAAAGAGCATTACTTTTTGTCAGGAAATTTCTTTTGCTGAAATGTATCATCACATCAGATTTATGGCACTCTTGGAAATTGGGTTAACGACCCCTTGGTCCTAAAGAAAGGTTTTATGGTTCTGTTTTGAGACTATACATAACATGATCACTGATTTACATGAACTATTACGATTCATGTTGTTTTATAAGTTTATTGCACTATGCAACATGAAAATATTATAATCTCACTACGATTGTTTACAAGTGACTAACTACGACCAAACCGTGATAGATCTTCTAAAAATTCCCTATAGCTTTTCTTTAGAAAATTATAACTCTAATACGTCAGTGGAATATACATAGGAATAGATTTGTGTGTAGGGAAAAATATAAAGGCGGCCTTATTCAAAGAAATTTTATTTTTAGAATACAATGAAAAATTATAAACTTATGTCTAAAGCAGGAAAAAATATTTCGCTATTTTTTGTTAGATTTTTATAACTTTTTTCACAGATGACAGGAGCCACCAGATTACCTTGAGCTTGATTTTGTGAGTTATGCAGAAGATTCAACGACAAATCATGTTTTTGAGGCTTTTTCAATAATTCTGTTAAAATAATATTCTCAGTTCATTTCCTAATTCAAAGGTATTTAATCTCACATCGAGATATCATTGCAAAATCCTATAACAAGAAAAAAAGGCCTGGGATTGTGGCATAAAATATGTTCTGCTGTCTCTGTATGCTTCGGTCACAGTATGCCTGTATCATTCTCCAGGATCCCCATTCTTTTTAAGTGATATTCCAAATTTCCACGCCCAGTAGTCAGGAAAACCATCTGGTCGATCCGCTCGACAGTCTTATTCCTTTCTTAGCTTTCCGGCAATTTTTTTCATGACCCATTTTTTGATTAGGTCTTTCACCATGGCCGAATATGATTCTGGGCCTTGGAGGTCTAAAGACGGCTTGAATTTACCTATGTCTGATTGATGTACTTAACCAGTGCTTGAATGTCCAGCACAGTGGGTATTACACCTCCTCACACCTGCCCCTCCCTTAAGTGGTCTTTTGCACGAACCATAGTCAGGATCTCAGTTAGGTAAACCGGTGTGTATCTCCTCCGATTAACATAGCAGGCCAGTTTTAGTTATTCAGAGAAGATTCTTCTACCTTAATAGATCTATGCGTGAATATAAAAATTACCTGTAGGATGGTAAGCAGAATAACTTCCTATTATTGTTTTGTATTGAACATTTCATATTCAAGTGATGATAACCAAATATTTTCGAAAGCGGTATTATTTTCCCTTCTTTTAGGTGAAATGCAGTAACCAACGTGAATACCACATCTACATACAATTTGTAAGTGTTTAGAATATTTTTTTTTATAAATATATAAATTCTCTTCTTTCAGATTGACTCATAGATCGCCTACATACCCCCGGTCCTTTCTGTAAAAGCGATTCGTCACTGGTCAGGTTCTTATGAAATCTTTTGGTTATCCTATTGGGTTTGTCTTGGACATCGATCTTTTCTGCCTGGCCCAGTATTCTGCTATGCCCATACTTAGTCCCTGAAAGCTATCCTCATGATATTAGCAGTAGAGGACATGAACTTATCCCTTGCCATCATTGCCACTTGGCCCGCACAGCCAATGGTCTCAAGAGTAGGTCTCAAGAGTAAGGACTGAAACAATCCACAGAAACGGCGATAACACCTCCACCCCCAGTGGAAATCTTCTCAAGATCCTTCATCTGATCCTCGCGTGACCGGTCTGGATTCTGGTTGCACTCTTCTACCACTGCCACCAACAGGCAAAGCGCAGATGCCGTTGATTTTCCAGGTTGATATGCATACTGGTTTACATTTAAGGGACCCCTTTTCAGTGTGGTCCACTTCAAGTAGTCTATTAGCACTATTTCCATTGCTTCTAACAGAAAGTATGCCGGATTGATTAGCCTGAAGAATATTGCCTCGGTATAATCTCTTATCCCTGGCTTTGGTAGAAAGATAGCTATCCCTCCATTTTACTAGAGCATGCTCTGTCGCAATGCAAGTAATAATTATTCCTCCAAGCCATGGCATTGACGCCTTTCCTCCACTGTAATAAAGCAGGGAATCTCACATCCAGACCTGGAGAACCTAAAGGCGCGAAGCTGCACATGACTCTCTTCATTCCCTCCAAAGGCCATGCAATTATGCACCGTCCAAGATTCCTCTGGGATAAAGCTTGCTGGAAAGTGTACCTCCATTAGAATCCTATTCCTTTCCTCCAATGTTGCCGCTCCCTCCTTGCTTTCAAGACTGCCGTTTCCGTCATCGATGAGTAGTCCACCCGCATGTAGTCATCTACTATACACGAAGATTTCCTTTTTCATCGTCAAAGCACTGCATACGGAGTTTTCCATGACTCTAATTACCCTCGAAGTTTTCACGTAGGACAACCTTGGGCACACTATCGTTGTTCATCCTGTACACATAAACAAGACTCTCAGGTATTATGAATTTTGCTTCGTGATTCATGGGTGGTCTGCATACCCCATTTCCATGTTGGACTACACCGACGGATTGTGAGTTCTATTAAAAACTAATGGTTCCTGTACAAGGGCCACTTGGATGTCTTGAATATAATCTTAGATAATTCACTTCTTAGTACAGTTGAATGCTTCACCATCTCGTCTAAATTTTGTTTTCGCCGTTTTGATGAGTTTAGGATTTTTAATCTTTCGTTCTTTCTAAATCCCTTTCTTAGGTTTGCTACGAGTTCGGAGGTTTTCCTTTCCAACCCTCGCCCAGAATTTTTCTTAGGATCGGTGGTGGCAATCTTTCCTGCTAGCTTTACGTCTACCATCTCCTCTATGGACAGAGTTATAAATACTTCTACTATTATGGGCTTTCTTATATTCGTATTTTGATTGGCGTGCCCTGCGAATTTACATTAACCTAAGCATACGCTGTTTAGGATCCTTGAGTTGTGAAACCGTATTGAAAAGTACCACCCTTCTTTTCTTACTGTTACAAATAAGGAGAATGTATAAAATCTAATTTAATTTACTATTGAAATAAGACAATCAAGGTTAAAAAATTTTATTTTGACTGTAAATTGTGTGTTCGCAAGGGTTGCATAGTGTGAAAAACTTTATAGTGTCGTTGGATCGTATACATTTTATATAAAATATTCATGGATAGTTTTAGATGAAACCTTCACGGAATTGTGGTAAGAGTGCTGCTCGTTTTCCATTAATATATTCTTGAACCGCTTCAATACATTCATTTGCGGAATTCTCTGTAGTCCGTAGATTAGTAAGTTGTTGCTCCAAATCTGCACTCAAACGGAAAAAGCCTATTAATTTGCGACTTTCGATTTTCCAATCGGGTAGATATAGCTTTTCCTTGCGTTCCTTTAGAAATTCATATGCTGGCTCAACATGTTCGATACTCCTTTTCAAGAAATCTTTTAATTTGGCCACGAGAATAGTATGCGACAAACCAACTTCCTGGAAGCAGTTACGGGTTTCAGTTTTTGCGGTGCTTGCAAATCTTCTGAATTCTCTAACTGCCTCGAAAATATTGTCATTAATTCCTTTAGCATTTCTTGCAAGAAGTAAAACCTCATCTTTGAAGCGGTTAGCTATGTCACTTGTATTCACAATTTGTCTGCGATATTTATCAATCCGATAGGCCATCGATATCAAGTTTTCGATATTCTTTTTAATGTGAGTCTCCAGATCAGCCACTTGTTTCCTTATTGTTTGGGTGAGGTTTTTCACATCTGCATCTTGTGCGGCTTCCAACTGTTTAAATTTGAAATCGAAATTTTCTTTAAGACCATTCACATCGTCCGAGCTTTTGGTTGAGTGCTCCAAGAGGTGATCTTCTTCGTTAGTCATATTTCTTAGTATATCTTCCATGTCCTTGGCATATGCTTCGAACTTTTTATTTATTAGTACAACTATATCGGCTGGTGAAGTTGGTACTATTGTATCACCTTCTTCCGTTTCTGAAAGAAAAATATCAGAATAGTTAGTGGTTTTCATTCATTAAGTTTATTTTTTGCTATCTTCAAAAAGACTAATATTATGCATATATGGAAAAGGGATGAATTTTAAAGACAAAACTTGTACGTACCGAACTGATGCGTTAACATTTGATCAAAAGTTTATGAACAGGGAAGGGGAAAACTACTTTGTGGAGGTTTAATTTAAAAAAGTTAAAAAACATAATCAATACAAATTTAATACTTATATGCAATTGCTCCGAATGCCCAAGGCCCTGCTAAACGTAAGAAGCAACATCGAAAAGTTGGGATGGGGTGGTTTGACGATATTAAAGGAGATTTTGGAATTTAAGAAGGCAGCTGAATCTTATTTTTTCTTCTGACTCAAGTAGCATAATTCAACTCAACTATTCTGTCAACTGTCAATTCATATCACCCCCTCTTGCATCTGCCGACCCTGGAGCTTTGCTCTGTAACTGTGATATCGATGCACACGTTAACATGTCTTTCTTCAAGATTTTCGAGGTGTTTCCCCTTGTATTCCTTTTGAGCGTCAACGATTTTCTTCTATGCTTTAATAGAGAATTGAGAACTCTGAAGAATAAGAAGAACAAGTATTAGAAGGCCTTTCTCAAAACTAGAGACCCATCGGACCACCAAAAGTTTGTGGCGTGCTATAATGAGTTCAAAACGCACTCATCCGCTCTCTATGAAAAGTATATTACCAATATTCGTGATAAACTATACAGTGATCCACGTCCCTTTTATAAATTTGTCAACATTAAGAGGAAATTTGACAATTATCCCACATCTATGTCCTTCAATGGGCTATAGTAATAACACATAATATTTGTAACATGTTTACCACATTTTTAACAAAAATGTTTTTCTGCCTCCCGATTTTGAAACGGATATTAACAGTTTTACGCACGTTAACAATTATCTGTGTGCAGCTGACATACTGACGAAATCCTTACTACCCATATCAACGATCTGGCCTTTGATTTTACTTCGGGTATTGATGGAGTACCTCCAGCAGTGATTGAATTATGTTCCGATGCTTTGGTTGTTCCTATTCACATTCTTTTACTGAAATGTTCACAAGAAAGGCGATAGGAGCGAGATTTCTAATTACAGACCAATAGCAAAATTGTTCTGCATACTTAAACTATCGTTGTCTATCTCAGATATTTCCGCAATGTAAAAATATTCTTTCGACCAGTCAGCATGTCGTGTGTGTCTCAGGGTAGTCTACTTAGCCTCCTTAATTTTCTCCTTTCCATTGACGATATCCGCATCTTTTGAGGCATTCCAGTGTTTTAATTTATGTTGACGATATGATATGATATCAGTGACTGTGCTTCTATTCAGGGCGAATCAAACATTACTTATTCTTGGTGGTGGGTACAATAATTTAGAGTTTAACATAAATAAATGTAAAGTCATGTCTTTCTTTAGGATCACGCTTCCTCCACGCTATATTTTAATGACTTTGGCGTGAGGCTTGATTCAAAGTTTGACTTTGTTTTCCACATTAATTATGCTTGGTTTCATTAATGGCTGGTCCAAGGAGTTCTCCAACATTCAGATTTGCTTAACGCTGTATAACTCGTCCGTCAGACCACTGCTGGAATACGCGTCACAGGTTTGAAATCCTTTCTATGCTATTCACGTCGGCCGTATTGAAAAATTCATTAGATTTGGAATGCCCCTGTGATCCTTCTATATTATCACGAACGGCTTGATCACGTTGTTCTGGTTTTCTTGCAAGGGCGACGTAAGATTGCAGATATAGTTTTTATCCACCAGCTTTTAATCACATTGTGGCATACTTTGACTTGAATGCGTCCCAGAATCTACTAAAAATTGCCTGTGTCTATTCTTGTGTTAACATTATTAGGATTTTTTTGGTGTCCTTTTATTAGCTTTATTCTACTATACAGATGCATGTCTTCCATGCTGGTGAAGGAGCCTAATCTTAACACATTTCTATTGAAATTTGTGAACGCTTATGCGGAAATAGGTAAATGGTTCTCGGCTCATTGCAGAAAATTGCACTTTCTGGTCTAGAAGGGGAACTCATTATTATCTACGAATGTTGCATGTAATAAATTAGCAAGGATGTGCAAAATCGTTGAGGTGTCTAAGACCTCACGAGAGCTCTCTCATAGCTGGAAGTGGTGGAATTCAGTTTATTATATTAATTAATATTAATATCCCACGTTTTTATTTCCAATACCTAAATAATTATACATGTGGAGCTGGGTCCATCATCACAACAAATGCAGTCAACGATATCCGCCTTTTATGAATAAAGCCAGTGGTCAGTGTTCGAACCGAAATATCAATAATACTCAAGCACTAGTCAATCAAGCTCTGTTCGTGATAGGCATTAGATAAGCAGTCGGGAATTGTTAGGCCAATTAAGTTGGTTAAACCATTCCTCTCTCTTTAATAATTTTTTTTAGAAGGAACTGTTGTACCCATCGCGACTTAGTACTCTTTTTTACATAATCTAAACAGAGTTTCGTGAACTATAAGGAATTTAATGTGAATACTGAAATTTCTCCCAAGTATTTCCGATTCTATGCGGGGTACCCCAGGGACATAATCTATTATTAACCCTTTTCTCTATAATTATTTTATATGCAAATGACATTTTGTCCAAAATTAATCGTAAGCAATTGTCATCCATAAAGGTGCACTTAAAGCATTACTATCAATCTAGGTTCACTTATGAACAATATTCTGTCTTAGAAGAACCACAATAACTCGGTAGTTGACAAAGTTTATGGAGGTGTACAGAATTTACATATGGTTTTATACTTTCGTCGCTTCACAGCTAACCAGGTTAAATTTAGTTAGGTATCTTCTAATCCCTTTAGTAAATTTGAAGTAAAAGTTTATTTGTGCCTTAATGTTGTATGCCCTGTTCAGTTCCTGTATACGTTTTGTACATATATAGTTTTGGTCACTTTGATCATGTATCCCCGCTTTCTAATACATTGCTGGGCTTCAGACTAAATTAATTCATTAGCTACCGTAGAATAATAGTTCTGCATAACCTGATATCGTCTACAAAATTTCGTTATCTTTTCGGCAAGCTACAATTACGACGCCTTCTAGTAGGAGATCGCTCTTTGTCCCAAGACTGTCGATACTTCAATCCAAGCGGACGTTCATTGTTAATAAGATCAAACTATGGCACTTATTACCTCTCAGATTAAGACGTGAGGCTTTCTCAACTTCAACAACACACGCCAACAGAAGGCTTTTAAATGTCTTAAAAATTACTGAAGTGTACCTATTTATATGCGCATTTTTAATTTTCTCAAACTTATTCGTAGAACATAAGAAATTAATAGGCAAGTGCCTATTATAAAAGGTTTTTGTATTTTATATTACTTAAACGCAGAAGAATATGTTTGCTACAAATAAAATAGATATTTGGTAAAGTTTCTTCTTTTCTGGTTTGGTTTGATAGGCATTTTAAATTATTAGGTTTCAATAAAAAAATATGGAAGATTTTTTGTGTTAAACGTCTTCGGGTAAAAGGAGTGTTATTTCCATTGTGGTGTTCCGATTATTCTCATCTACGAACTCAACCTCACAAATAAAGTAACAAACTCACTTACCAAATTTCAACTCTCTACGTTGCTCGGTTCTCCCCTCTCTCGACGGAGAGGTGAACATGCATAAATCGACATAACTTTTGATCCTTAGTAAGAATCTAGTAACTTTTATAGGCCTACGATGACTCTTTCAAGGTAGACCAAACTTATTAAGGTATTTGTTATGCAGAGATCTTAAAAACTTCTCAAAAAATCTCCTTAAGGTGTTTTTAAAAAGGGCTTGTTAATATGGTTTGATAAGATTCATATGCAAAGTGGAATGATGGGAATCCATTAAATCGAAGCAATTTGCAAACAAATCACATCATCATTTGATCCAACATACGACCAGTTGTACGTATATGTAAATAGCGGAAACGAAAAAGTTTAAAAATAAAAAAAATTCACGGTGAAAATGTGTCTTCTGATACAAATGAAGGGGGAAAATTTATTAGTAGTATTCTATCACCGATTTTAGAAATGTGTATTTTTCATATAAAGGGTTTTTCGTAATTCGAAAAGCGAAGAATTCAACAAGTTGTAAAAACAAAATTCCTCCTTTGAAATGCTTGATTAAAATTTGAACACCCTCTCATCCTTCATCTAATACATTTTATTGTACCACCCATCGAATAGGGAATGGATCTCCCTTTCATTTGAGACCAAACACATCCCGGTATCTTGCCTAGTTCCCGACATATCAGCCCTTTTATCTTTCAACTGGAACACCCCCTCCTCGCAACTGTTACATTTTATTGCTGTATCGTTTAGAGGTCTTCTTCTTTCATTTGAGACCCCACACGTACTGTACTAGAGATAAAAGTGCTCCTGCCTTTGAATTGTACTTTCTACCACTCTCTCGGCCTGCATCGTTCCTTCTACGAACAAAGAGCTGGCTCAGATTATGAATTACCTCAGGCGTGAGTTCACGATACTGAGTTCACTAAAATTGAATTAGCTCATTATATTTATGAATTCAGCCAGCTTGATATTTGATCAAATATTTTGAGCCAGCTCACTGCAGAAATAAACTAAGCTAAAAGTTCAGCGCTGAGCATTTACACCTCAGCATTTGTGTTAGAATAGGTCTGTATGGTTGAAAATCTGGCAACAAATGTCAAACAAAGAATTTCCTTTGGTGGTAGGGATTTCAAACATACGCTTTTCTGACTGTTTGCAGCAGCATTTTGCATAGATCGGACGACCTCATTCGATTTATTGTCCATGTTATCACTTTTCGCTCATTTAAATGCTTCTTGTTATTGCTATTTCATTATTCTAGATACAATTTAAATATAATTATTTCCCTACCTCTCAGAATGTAACCAAAACACATCACATAACCTCTTTTATATCAGCTGATAGCTGCCATTTTTCTGCCAGATTCCACTCATCCTAAAAAGCAAGAGCAGAAAACTTGCAAATCTGGTAGGAGGGGAAACTGATAGCTTCTGCTAGAAAATTTCAAACGTACGGATTTCGGACTAAAGCTGGCTGCTTTGAGCAGCCAGATTTTTCAAACATACAGACCTAATATTTATGTTCTCAATGTGTATTTTTCTCAAACACGAAAGTTTAATCTAAAATCAATCATTACACGAGTATCTGAGCTCTTTGAGCACGTGCACATGAGTCTCCGAGTACTTAATACTTTTTACTCAAACTTGGATGTTCTAAGTCGAGTACTTGAGTACTCCGGTACTCGAGTATTAGCAGTCCTACTCGATACATACTTAAAAATTTTTAGCTAAATTAAATCATTTCAATACTTCTGATTTTTTCATCTAAGAGTAGGGAGATTCAGTCTAGGCCTTCATGATGCCCTTCTAAGGCGTAGGGTCAGTTAAAAAAAATTTCAATAAAATTGTGGAATCAAAAGGATGTGTAGTTTCTGAGAGTTTTTTTTTAGAAATAGTAGAGTTTATGTATATTCTTTGTCAAAGTAGAAACGAATTTAATTCCTAATTATATTATTCACAATGTAGAAAAATATGATCTGCTGATGTGATAAAGGACACCCCAAAGGGAAAAAATAAAGTCAAGTGAGATAATAAAAATCATTGTTTTCGACTTACCTGCTGCTCGAGTTACTACAGAATCTGTAAAGAAATAGAAATTTATAACTTTCACGTTTTTTTTTTGCCACAAATTCTAAATCTTACATCGTTTTTCAGGTTTGGGCACCCAATCACTAAATGGTGTATTTGCACTAATATTCTCTGTGTCGAGTCCCTGTGGTTTCACATACATAATCCAGGCGGTACAAAATTGTAAACTTGAGACGAAAAACAGAAGAGAAACAATTCCCATGAATTTCATCTTAACGCTTTTGCTGCTCAACGATTTCTTTGCAAAATTCGTAAATTCTGTTACTTTTATACCTGAATAAGTTGAAGAGTTTCGCAAGTTCTGTTCTGTTCTGCTTTTGTAGAACAAGCAAAATATGTACTTTCACAATTATCTGGAAGAATACAGCACTTGAATATTCAATAGATAAGAAGTTATTTCCAACCAGATGTACGATAGCTATCTATTAAAATGTATTTGTATAAAGCGATTGTTCTGCAGCTATAGAATTTCCACGTTGGATTTTCAAGTGTTCGTTGCTTATACAATTTAACAGGTGGATGAATGGATGGATGCTATTTTAAGATGTGCATGTTTTATATATTGCAATTTGTTGAAATCTTACAAAACAAATGATTTGCTTATTGTTTTCTTTTGCAAATTAAACTGGGGTGTTTTAGGAAGAAATATTTTTAATCTGAACTTAATTTAGGTGCGCCGTATAGTATAAAATAAAAAAATACGTTGTTCACATACTTAACTTTAAGTGACAAATTCTAGCGTGACAATATTTTATTGCTAAGGCTTCATTACATTTTATTTTCAATAACATCAAATTTGTTTTGGAAACTGTTATTAATTGTCAACTGGAACATTTTTTGGACGCAAATAATATTCTCATGGATTCAGAAAAAACTCCTGCACTCAATCAGCCTTATATGATTTGATTTCTCTGACCTAGTGAGGGCTTGATGCAATATCTCGAGTTGATCTGCTGTTCATCGATCTGAAGAAGGCTTTTGAGCAGCGTTGCCATCCTAGTACAACCTACCAGCACAATTCTATACTAAAGCAAATGGTCGGGCTATGTAAAGCTGGATGTCGTTAATATACATATATGTGTATACTGGAATCATAGATAAATTAAGATGACTCTTTGATGTACATGGTGAACAGCAAATGGCTAACTACAAAGCCTTATGGAACGCCATAGATAATAGCGCAAATTGAAGAAACAATACCTTCAACTTTTGCTTGTTGAACCCGTTATGAATTTAATAATCATCCGCCTTAGTTGGAATTTGTTGGGTAGCTTATCAAGAAATTTATGATGATTTAGGCTATTAAAAACCTTTGAAACATCAAGCAAAGCCAAATGACAAATGATTTTAGATTTGCAGGATGTTTGGCAGAATCTTAACTTCTTCGATGGTAGATTTAGATGTAAGATACGTCGAAAGTATTCATGTTTTTCTTCTAATGTTAGACTTAATAAAATTATGAATTCTCTTGAAAGCGTTTTGCCCCAGCTTGCACTATCAAAATTTTTAATGTGAGAACCATAAACCGATCAAAAGAAAGTTTAATAAAGAAGGCATTGAAGATTTATAGTAAGTTGTTAAATTATTCTTTATCCTTTGCAAATGGAGAGTCAGAGGCAAATCATGAGAAAGGTTTCTGTTGCTACTGTTCACATTGAAATCCTCGCATATAATAACGTCTTCATAATGACGTGAAAGACTGAATAACGCTGCCTGTAATTTACAAATACTAGGAGATCCCTGTGCAATTGCACAAATTGAAGGTATATGAGCGACATAACGTTTATATATGTTCCCTCAATTTGCACCTTAAATTTTAAAGCGCGTTTTTTCAGAGGTGTCCCCGTAGGCCTAATCCTCTCATGCAAGCAAGTAGTAAAAAGACACCTGTAAAATATTTTACCATGCAGAATAATGAAAAAAGTTCTAATAAATCCATGTATTACATACTTATCGGTGGCAAACACCGAACTTAACACGAAAGTCACCCAGGAACGCAACCCCAAAGTAATGAACACAACCCCGAACTGATGCGGATCAGTGTTGCCATTATAAAATTTCAAGAAAAGCTCGATGAAACTCCATATAAAAAAAGTGGCTGAAATACGGAACCGGGAGCTTTCTTTGTATAATTAATATATAAATTAGTTAAGGAGAAGAATTTTGGAGGGCAGTAAACGCACATTAACAAACAGTTCCTAGAACCATGCGATATTTCAACACCGACGAAATCGATACCAAATATTTTGGAAAACATG
This sequence comes from Dasypogon diadema, assembly GCA_006980735.1. NCBI lineage: Eukaryota > Metazoa > Arthropoda > Insecta > Diptera > Asilidae > Dasypogon > Dasypogon diadema. The sequence goes on along the minus strand of QYTT01087720.1, from coordinate 9,974 downwards.
ACAGCCTAAGATTTGAAGTAATCCTTGATATAAGTTCTAAAGTTATCGCCCACTTTTGCGATGTAATCTCAGCGATTCAATTTGAACGCAGTGTAGATACATTTTCAGAGTTCTTGCTTCCATTCCTGACTTTTGGTCAAAGGACCGAGGTATATTGCGAAATGCAATTGCCTATAAATTTCGAAAAGTTGATCAATATTTATTTTGGTATTACGTTAGTAGAATAAAGAATTACGGTAATAACAGCATCATTAATTCGCTGGACGTAATGTTTTCATTCAGCTCACTGATGTGAGTATCAGTAACCTCATGCTGAAGATCACTATAACGCTCTCAACTGCAGATACTGAAAATAGTCAACTTCTTAGATGTAATTATAGATCTTGAAATTTAAATTAATTTTGGAGGTATTTCATAAAATGAATATCGATTCAGAATCTACTCAATTTTTATTGATTTAGTAGGCAATTCCAACTTATTTTAGTACACTTTCATTTTACATGGGTGGCAGCACTACTTTTGAGATTGTCGACAGAAACTTTTTGAAGTTGGAGTACGCGGAACTGAATACGAATGGTTTGCGAGTTATATGAATGATAGACTACACTTTGTGAGTTTGAATAGTCTTATCAGTTCAACGGATCAGGTGGATTTTGGAGTTCCTCAAGGCAGTAATCTGGACCCTCTCTTATTTTTGCTGTCTGCTAATGAGGTGACTACGCTTGGCTTGTGCGGTTCAGTTTTTTTATTTGTTGACGACATAGCTATATGCTACTCTAGAAAAAGAATTAGAATCTTAAGTTAATGACGATATTAAAGTGAGAGAAAAGTGGACAAAAATAATGAGACTGACAATTAACACCACCAAAAAGGTAGTTTATGCTTTTGAGAGACAGTGACGAAAATAATATTTACGTGAGATATAACCGAGAAAAAATAGAAATTTAAATGCTTAGGCGTTATACTTGGCTCCAAATTAAAATGCGATGTACATATAAGCCAGTTGAAAAGGAAGCTTAACGTGATAGCAGGTGTTTTCCGGAGAATTCGAAAGTTTGTGACATCTTACCTATATTGATATATTTACTTCTCCCTCTTTCATTCCCAGTGAAATTATAGCATGGGAAAGCACTTAAATTTTGAAGTGTACTCACTTCGAAAAAAACAGTTTCACTTCAAAATTTAATTCAATTTAAATGTTTGTATCCACCAAGTGCCTCCATCTTGTGTTCAATTGCATACAAAGAAAAAAACATGAAATATATAATCAGCCTTAGGCTGATTACTTGCTACCCTATATGATATAAATATAATTCATCTCATAAAACTCTTCTGTACAATATCTTAGAGTGATAGGTTGTTTCCTTTTTGAATTTTGTCCAATAATCTGGAAATTCAATATGGCGGTCTGACCAAGGAGTGGGTAGACATACCCTATTTTCATTTTTCCGATCTGCAGTCTCATAAAACAAATCTGTACAAAGATTCAAAGTAATAGGTGGTTTCCCCTTCGAATTATATCCAATAAACCAAAAATCCAAGATGGCGGGCAGACCAAGGAGTGGGGGAATATGAGCGATTTTCATTTTATTGGTTAAGCGTCTCATAAAACTGCGCCTTACTAAATTTGAGAGCTATACGTTGTTCCCTATTTGAATTATACCCAGTAATCGAGAAATCTTAAATGGCGGGCTATTGAAGAAGTGGGGGGATTCGCCCTATTTTCGAACTTAGACCAGAAAATTTTCTGAAATATATACCAAATTTCAGCCTTCTAGCTCAATTCGTTATCGAGTTATCGCGTATACAGCAGACCGGACGGACGGACGGCCGGACAGACGGACATGCTTAAATCGATTTGTTTTCACATTCTGAGCATATGTATATAATTCATTCTGCTCTAGGATTATTGGTTTTTTGCGTTACAAACGTTGGATCAAAACTGTCATATAGGGTATAACACAAAATGAAATCATAAAATAATTCTATATCACTTAACAAATAAGTCGTTTTTTCTTCTTTCAAACATGAAAAAATCGTCGCTGAAGATGATGTGGGTTTCTATGCAAATTGTGTGCTATTTCAGTTTCAAACATTTATAATTAGCCTTACAACTGCTTGATACTATGTATTTCGAAAGCGTGCGACCATTTACAACCAGTAATCAATTCAAATTCCAAAGTGTGTTGAAATTTAAATTCTCTCATTATCGAGACATTTTTTAAAATTTAAACTTTAAAGGGTATATTTTCGATGTCACTTATTAAATTCACCGAAAATTATTTCCAGAATTTTCAACTCGCATGGGGTACAGCTTTATAACGATCACTTGCCAAGCATGTGACATAGTTATCTACTCAGGAGCTATATTGTCTTATTTTTATTTATTTTTGTGCATTTAATAATACATATGTATTCACTTTTACTTAGTGAACAAACAAATTGGGAAATGCTTGCATTAACCCAAATTAAACTTAAAATCCCATTAGACCAAATCGCAAAGATAATACATCATCAAAAACTCAGCGATTTAGTGACATCACCATTAAAATAGATGAACATAGAATATTAAAAATTTTTTGCTAAATTTCCGGGAATGATGGAGTTCAATGAAATTTAAATTGGGGAGCAAAACTGCTGATAAGAAATTCTGTCACTCTTGAGGTAAACAGACTCGCAAAAGTTGAGTCAACTTTGGATTAGGAATTTAAATTTCCTGGGACTTTAATTAAAGCTGGAAGTTTGGCCTAATTCTATCGCTTCCTACGATGAAGGGCCTTGAATTTAGCTTTACATGACACAAGGGTATCATGCGTGTCATAAATTATCCCTTACGTTAACGTTAAAGCCAAGTCCACTACAATTTTTCCATGAATGTAATTAAAGTGCTACAAGTGGTTCTTTCCCAAGGGCAAAATAAAACTGTTTTGTTTTCATACCATTATCAATGATTCTCTTTAAGAAAGAGCAGTAAAAAATCGGGATTACTTGTGTGACTTTTCGGAACATATGTGCGTGTAATCGCGTCTTTATCAATTTTTTGAAATATTTTCAAACAAATTAATTTTTTGCGTGAAGATTTTAATGAATTTATTTTTTGCTGTTCATGTAATCATAAGATTGTTGGCTTTATTCCGTTATGAATGAGTCGGAAATTCCATTAGAGGAGTAAAGTCCAAATGCATCCGTGATTAAATTATAGTTCAGTATAAGAAAATCGGTGGGAATAGTGTGCGAAACTAATTATTTTATTATTTTACGAAGACTTTAAGACCTTTCTCGTAATTTTTTGGCCAGTGGAAGCGCTTAAAAATTTGTTTGAAGTTCAATCACCAGTTTTAATTAGTAACCGTCTGCCTCATTTGCGATATGATCCACTATGTCCACTTCTTCTCGCCTTGTTTCTTACCTGTCTTGCTTCCTTTGAATCTGTATTTTGTACTCTGAGTTGAAGAGTGAAGACCCTTTTATCATCGATTCGTTTTAGCGCAGTTGTGCAGTTGTCTCCGGTTCTATGTCCAGTTTCTTCAGGACTTTATATCTGAAGATTTTCCCAATATTGAAGATGCCACCCCTCGCAGCCTTCCAGACGTAGGCGCTCAATGAAAGAGTGGCCAGATTGGCAATAATTCTTTTATGAACAATGTTCCACTAAGGTTTCAGGCTTTACTAAATTTTCTGGAAAATGTTACGTTTGTGGTGATTCTTGATAAAACGTGGTGTTGATCATTCTCAGTTCTCACTTGCAAAATGACAGAAAAACGTGGTGAAGTGTTTACGTTTATGGTGCTTTTTTCTTTATTACGTTTTTGGTGCTTGCCTCTGCTAAAATATGGTTTTTAACACTAGAAACACCAAGCGATTATTTTCGACCGGTAACCCTCTCTTTCAGTTGCATTATTCAGCGTATTATTTCTATCTCTGCTTTAAGCAGTTTGGTGTTTCTAGTGTTAAAACCAAAGAAGAAATAATAATAAGAAAAGACTCATTAATAGTTGTCTCTAAAATAACAAGGATGAATATAGTAACGTTCTTACGGCTTAGTGTTGGTAAAGCCCAACCTACATAAGAGCAGTAAGTAAAAAGAAGAAGATTAATTTCAAAGGCATTCTTCAAAAAGACTGAAGAGAGCAAACATATATGTGCATCAGCTGGCTGCTGTGAAATTCCACAAACACCAGAATCTGAGATCTAAGTGGTAAAATACACCACTACATCAACATTGACCAACAGATTGCATATAAAATTCCTATTGCCTGCCGAACACATTGAATTTGTCCAACAGACGCGTATAGATACACAACCCATACCCAAAAATTAAGAAGCAGGCATTGTGTACAGATATAACTCACACAAAGAAATTGTACAACAGGAGGCGTCAGCTGACCCGGCCAGCAATTGACAAGTGAGAGCTGATTATCAAAACAATGAGGAACTGGTCAAATTTGTAGATCGAAATTTTCAGAGAAAACTGCAAATAAAAGTGATGAAAAGTGGTGCAGTTCTTTAAAGTTTTTGCGTGGGTTTATTGGTGGGTAGGAGTAAGCTAGAAGCGGTTGTATTTTTGAAGAATCGCTTCATGTTTGCTTTTATCTACTAATTCTTAACAACAAGTGAAAAGTGTTTGTGTTTACGTTTGTACTTCCCAGAATCCTGCTTTTGCTGAATTCTTTTATGCTGCGAACTCAAAATGTGCCGGGAAAACAGTTACATTTGTAAGATTATTCTTATTTCTTGCATGACCGCGGCACGACATAAATACGGATGTAAACAAAACCCGCTATCTTTGCCGCCATTTGCACTTTTTGCTATCACCATTTAGCAAATTGCCTTTTAAGTTAGGGATTTTAAAGAACTATATCGATCTTTTTCTCACATTTCTGATGTGGTTTACACACGTTGGTGAATAAAAACCGTACCAACACAAACTTAATTTATTTGGTTTTAGAAATATCTACTTATGGCAGAGACAATTCTTATTATTATTTCTTCTTTGGTTAAAACTAAAACAAAACGGAACGTGCATGGCCTGCTTAACTGACATGACTGCCGCGATTAAATGAAAATGGTATGCATGTTTATATTCCCTACCTTCCTTGTCAAATTTAAAAAAAAACTAGTTAGACTAATCTAGGTACTAACTAACTTTAAATATAACTCTAAATAACGTCAAAAGTTCAAAGGTTTAAATTAATTGGAAATAGAGTCTAATCTGCCCTTGTCTTAATTTTTCTCTAAGGTTCCTTAGGCTGCTTCTGGTTTCCGTAACAGTATTTACACCATGTGTCTTCTTTTTTCGGACAAAAACCATAGTTTGGGTCATCATCAGAAGACTAAATGTGTAAGTTCTTTGCCCATATCGCATCCCTCATCGCTTCCACAACTTTTGTGGTATTTCGCCTAATGGCAAGCTTCGACTCGTCTCGTTGGCGTCGGTGAGTCTACCCATTCCGTCAATGGGAATGGGTTTATCGTCACAAAGCTTTGCTCTGCCCATTGCTTTTATAGTTTTTAGCGATCCGCATTTACGGTAATGTTGGCGATTACTTTTTGATGTAAAATACCTCATTGTTCACAGTCACAGGTCACAGTGGGTGCAACAACGTGTACTCTTTCATCTATTCTAACACGGGTTTTTGATCTTTGAAGCCATATTCATCAAAAGAAAAATAATTTTTCCTGTTGCTTTGGAACCCATTGTGTGAATTCTCTGGCAGACCTCGCATACCTTTGAACCGAAGCTGAGTGTAATTTTCAGTTCTCGTAGAACGTAGACCTATAAAAATTGATGTATATTTTTTCTTCGAGTAACTTCCTTTTTATGTTTTTTATTGTACTTCTGGGATCTACTTCTACCAGTACTTCAATATATTCATGTATTTTTGGTGTCAACTTTTTAGCACGATTTCGACCGCGGCCCAGTATTACTGAAACTACGTCACCATTTTTTATACCGTAAACTTATTTATTGTTCTATCCGAACTCACATTAATTGATGTAATTTGGGCAGCTTCCGAAATCGCTCTCCCCTCTTTAAATAACTTTATAAGAAGATATTTCACTTGTTTTGTAATTTTTGTGTACCGTCCTACTCTTCTTCGTACAAAGTTCTTTGGTATGGCAGCACTTCGTTCTTCACGATTGGTGTTCACTGTACTTTGAGATGAAGAACTCGAAGACTCCTGGTGCTGATGGTTAGGTTGCCAATAATCGGAGCTTCTTGAACTGAAATCTTCATCAATCATTAAATGAAAAACTATTATAAAATCTTTTTCGTAAAAATAACACAACTTCTTCTTCGTCTTCTTCAATAATAGGGTAAAGCACTGCTAATCCCTCTACCCAACCCAATACCCTCTGGTCGGCCTTAGCTTTCACTATCTTGTCGAACAATATGGAACTTAGCCACTAGGTCTAAGATGTGCGAAAGAAAGATAACGATGCCCTAGTGATTAAAATAGACAAATCCTGGAATAGATGTCAAATCCAGTTGGACCTCGTCTAGATCCATAACGCCAAAAATAGGGTTCCGTAATACCTACGCCAAACGAGTAGAATGCTGGCCAGGGCGCAGCATCTAATGATGTTGCTTAAGCTTCCGCCTCCTTTGATCCTTGTTTTTTTTTTTGTTTTTGTTTTTTATCGGAAAGTAAAGTGCTTGACAGCTAGCCAAACGGCACCTACTATTTATTAATTTTCAAACACAGTACTTTCAAAGAAACTGCGTTCAATTTTTATTCGTCTCGGGTTTCATTTTACATGATGCAGATCGTTAACCTTTTCGCTAGTACCACCAAATAAAATCATCTTTATATGAATATTTTGTTATATCTTTGAATTGCTTCAAAAATAACGAAATGAATAAAATAATCCTTTCATTATTTTCATTTAAAGTTTTCCGAAGTTTCATTTTATTTGGAAATAGTTTCATTTCATTTGAAATTGGTTTCGTTTAATTTGTAAATGGTTTCGTTGAATTTAAAAGAGGTTTCATCCAATTTGAACATAGTTTCATTTCACTCGAAAATGATTTCATTTAATCCGAAAATGATATATATGCCAAAACTTGTCAATAGCTTTAAATATAAGAAAGTTTAGTTTTATATTTTCTAAAATTGGGAATTATACGGAGATTTCAGTCAGCCTACCCATCGTTTGGTTATTTCTTGCCGCTCCATTTAGGCGCCTAAACCCTCATTCATTAGGAAGAAAACTCTTTCCATCGCAATTGAGGTGATTGATAAACTTTATTCAGTGTGTTCTAGTCTACAGTTCAATTTAGACTGCTATAATTCACATTAGTGTATGATCATGTTTGACAGTGTGTTCAAAATAGAAAAGAATATGCGTTGAGTCAAAACCTTCGAAACTACAAGCCATGCACAAGAAGAAGAGCGAGAACATTGAACCCTTTTTTATGAATGCTTTAAGATAGGGAAAATTGGGCTTATATACTTCGTCAGCCCATGTACTGCTATCTTGAAGCGTTCATAAAAAACAGTTCATATATTAGTGCTCAAGGTCAGTTCATGGCTTGTAGTTTCGAAGGTTTTGGTTGAGTCAAACTTTCGAAACTACAAACCATGCACAAGAAGAAGAGCAAGAACATTGAACTTTTTCTATGAATGTTTCGAGATAGCAGTACATGGGCTGATGAAGTATATAAGCCCAATTTCGCCTATCTAAAAGTATTCATAAAAAAGGGTTCAATGTTCTCGCTCTTCTTCTTGTGCATGGCTTGTAGTTTCGAAGGTTTTAATTGAGTCAAAACCCCCAGGATATATACTCCTACAAGCCGTAAACCAAAGAAAATAACGCACACATCTACTAGGAGGTGTAGTCCCAAAATGCAGATCAAATTGCATTGATTCTTATGGGAGAACGGAAATTTTTTTAGTTGAAACTGGCGTAGCTCCGCAACTATCCTCCCTACTTAAAAATAGTCTTCTAGGAATTTTAAGCCTAATATATCTACTTTCTATTATTGTAAAAATAATTATAGTATATAAGTTGTTATTATGCACATTTTTGCACTGACAAGGGACCCGTGAGCTCTGACTCGAGTTAGAGTTTCGTTTGGACTGAAAATTTTATGTAATTTTGTTAGACAAGACATATTAGATTTGATATCATTAGAAAGGCAAAAAACTGGGCTTTAATTGCTTAGAAAATAATTTTGCCGTAGAATGGATACTATAGGCACCATCAGATGATGAACAAAAAGTTTTATCGTGCAGTCCATAAGAATCAGTGTAATTTGACTGAATTCGGGGGACCATACCTTCAGGTAGAGAAATTCTGCTTCGTGGCTTGTAAAGTATTTATCCCGGGGGTTTTAATTGAGTGCATTGATTGAGGGCTACAATACTTAGAGCGAATGTCTGGAAATTCTTTTATCGTTTCAACAGTTACTTTAATAGCAATATTTAAAATATTAATAAAACTAAAGATTAATTAAACAAGAAAAATTTTAGGAGCTATTTATTTCTACAAAAAGCGACATACAAAATTACAAAATCTTCTAAATCTATGTAACTCAAAATAATCTACGGTGTACTAGGCAGCAAGAGTTTAATTTACAAACAATTAATCTACACGTCTAATATACGTCTGAAAATAAGTGGTAATGTAACTAAACATTTTTGTGTTATTGCACCATTTTCGGCCTATGAAAAATGTTTTCAACCTATGTTTAATTCGATAGTGATATAATATATTCAAAGACTAGACAATCTCGTCCATTTACTGAAGAAAACTTATCGAAGTCGAATAAGTTTTCTCGATTTATTTTACAAATATTATCTACTATGTTATACTATTCTTTATTATCACATTTTATTCAAGATTTCCTTGACGACTAAAAATCTTTTATGTCCTATATACAATTTTTGGTATAACTACAAAAAGATAAAGTAGATAATTTGCGACTAAATCTCACTAATTCTATAAATTTTTAAAATTAATAGATTTGTCGGGAAAATTGTAATAAAGTTTGGTCCCACTTCTAAAATGCTCTTTTATGTTATGTAGATACATCTCTTATTCTTGCATAAATGTTACTTCTATCTTACAGGTAAGTAATTTAGGTGGAAAATTCAAGGACTCAAGGAATTTTTAACTTAAAAAATTTTCATTGGGTTTAAAAAAAATATATTACCGGTTATTGTAGTCAAATCATAGGAAAATTTCTGACTATCCAAAATGAGGAATGAAGGAAAATCTCTCTATTATTATTCCAAAATGGAGTAATACGACGAGGTAACAGACAAGATGTATTATTTTATCCTTATATTACAACCAGATACTACCTTTTAACTCCGCAGGATACTGTCAAAATAATCACAACCCCTTCGCTGACAAACAACGTTTCTATTTGTGCTAATAAAAGGAATTCAATCAATTGTGCTAATAGAAATATTGAGGAGAAACTAAAGTAGCAAGCGAATCTCCAATGAACAAGACCAAAAGTTTGTTTTGAATCTTATAGAATTCGGCTATCGGGTAAAATTTGAATCCAATCCAAGCAAATTTTTGGATATGCTGATTATTTCATGGGTAGAGACTTTTCATTTTTAACCCCCGACGCAAAAAGAGGGGTGTTATAAGTTTGACGTGTCTGTCTGTGTGTCTGTCTGTCTGTGGCATCATAGCTCCCGAACGGATAAAGCGATTTCAATTTAGTTTTTTTTTGTATTAAAGGTGACTTATGTGCGAGGGTTCTTAGACATGTTTGATGAAAATCGGTTGAGCCGTTTAAAAGTTGTGGCGGATGAAAGTGGGGAAGAATAACCGAATGTCTGCAAATATACTCGAGTGGGGTCTCAAATGAAAGCGCACTGAAAGAGAATATTGATGACTTAATCGAGAGTGTTCTTAGCTTCGTTTGATGAGAAAATTGGTGGTGGGAAAATTGGGACATGGAAATCCGATTGTCAAGTGAGAGTATCAATTACTACATCTCAGTCTTTGCAATT